>LNAS01000269.1:0-54056 GCA_001630605.1 Pseudogymnoascus pannorum | reverse complement strand
TCCATCTCCAACCGCCTCACCGACCGCCTAGCCGCCACAGGCGTAACCGCCAACTTCGAGACCCTCATCAGCGGCGTCAAGAACTTCCTCCCCGCAAACCGCGATCTGACTATTACCAAAATCACCGAGAGTATCATGGACCCTGCTGCTGCTTCTAGTTCCGCTATCGCAAAGACGGAGAATTACCTCTACTTTGACCCTCGCTCCGCTAACGCCCGCGGCACTGCACCTCCGCCCTCTGCGCCGCGCGGGGGGGGTGCGGCGCCAATGCCAGGGTCGTTGGGGGGACAGGGGACAAGCGCGACGTTTGGACAGAGGAGACAGGGGTTTAGTGAGGCAGTCGTGTTTACAGTTGGGGGGGGGAGTATGGATGAGTATGGAAATCTTTTGGAGTGGGCACGGAGGACTGGGGAGGGTGCGCAGGGGGGGAAAGGGGGGAGGAGGAGGGTGGTTTATGGGAGTACGGAGATTGTTAGTGCGGGGGAGTTTTTGGGGGTTGAGATTCAGGGGTTGGGGGTTGAGGTGTCGAGTTGAAAGTGGTGAAGGGGGTGGGAAGAGGGGGAGTAGATGAGGGTAGATAGATGGGATTGGGTTGGGGGTAATGCATATGATGATACCTACCCATTTTCCTTCGCGACTGACACTGGCACTGGCACTGGCTCAATAAATGTTTGATGACCGATTGATTGATGCTAACCACAACTTTCTATCTATCCCGACATTCCCTATCTACCCCCTCCCCTCCTCACCAGACCATGAATCCAGCCATGGCCAGTCCTCCTGTCCCTGGCCCTCAACCCAACGAAGCCATATATTCATCACCCCTCCCCTCCCATCCCGTGAAATCACCGCAATGTACGCACACAAAACAACACTAAATACCAGTTCCGACGCCAATTTTCCCTTATTCCTTTCCCGTTCCCAATCCCATATCTCATTCATCCCTTTCCCATTCCCTCATCATTCCTATTTGAGCGCCGCCCAAATACAAAGTTAAAAAAACAATAAGAATAAGAATAAGAATAAGAAGAATCCTCCAGGGATTTATATACCAGATACCAGGTAAAAAACATGAACATGAATGAACATCCCATCCCCAAAGAGCCGAAACGCTCCTTTCTACCCCACCTGGGCTGCTATCTACAGCAAAACTCAAAATAAATTGCAAGAAAAGAACAAAAGAGTGGCGTATATCATAAATCGAACACATAACAGCGGTCTAACAGCGCTGATAGAACACCATCATCTCCTCTCGTATTCCCTCTCGTCCTCATCCTCCCTCACACCAGCCCTCGGTAAAAGCACCCCACCAAACTGCTCCGTCCCTCTGACCAGCGGTAGCGGTGGCATACCTTCGGGAGGTGTGAGGCTCATTCTCGGGGCAACAGGTGTACTCTGATGTCTCGAATGTCCCCCACCCACTCGGCTTCCCCGCTCATCTCTCGGGGAGAATGCGGATGGATACCTCTGCGTCGCCTGCGCGCCGTGGTGGTTTTGGCTATGGTAGTTGTGGCCCTGTTCTTCTGGGAACTGGTATGGCGCGCCAGAATACGATCGCATATGCGACACTGGTGGCTGTTCGGGGAAGGGGAAGCCGTTGATATCGGACCTGGAGCGGCGATGTCCGTTGTCAAGTGCTAGGAGCACTGTAGAGCGCAGCGGGTAGCGGGTCGTGGCCTGACCATCGCCGGCGAGGATGCTGGAGAGGGATTGTAGAGATTGGGTTGATGAGGGGGGTGTTGGTAGCGGAGATCTGTATGGGCCTGCTGGGTAAGATTGGAAAACATCGCTGGCACTTGAAGATGCAGAGAGTATTGCGGGGTGAGTTTCATAAGCTCCTGTTGTGACGTTGAGACGGAGACGTTGGCTTTGTGCGGTGAGCTCTGCGTCTGCGGCTTCGGGGGAGCAGTCGCGGCGCTTGCGTTTGTGTTGGAGGGGGCTTTCTTGGTGTTCGAAGTTGCTGTTTGATCTAGATCTTGAGTCGCTGTTGAACTGCAGATCTTCTGGGAAGCTTTCAAGTGGAGGTGGTAGAGCGCCACCCATCGATCGAGATCTTTGGTGTCTGGTAGGTGTTTTGCGTGCCCCATACCTCATTGGTGACTCCGATTCCTCCCCATCTAGGGTGATGTGTGGAAGAATCTCTATATCTGGGAACACCGGGCTGGGAGAGTTCAACAACTCCTGATGAACACGGTTGAATATATCTCTGATGTCCAGCGTACTGTAGGTCTTGCCACACAGGTTTCTGAGCCACAAAGGAACGGCCGTAGCCGGCGCAGAAGGGTCGACATCGTCGTAGTTTCCACCATATGGATTTCCTCGCCCACCCCTCACCTTTGACAATGCAAGATCATCTAGCCGTTTCTGCTCCCGTTTTCTAACAGCGAGGCCCCAGCTCCTAACCACGCCACCGTCTCCTCGACGCTCGTTCTCGGCACTCCATTCTTCTAGCCTTTGGATCTGTTTCTGTACTAGGTCACACTGACAGCGTGGCCAGTTCTTTGGCTCACGATACCGACTCCTCTGATAGTGTTTTCGGCAATATCGCACCCAAACATGCTCTGGGATTAGTCGTGTGCACATTTTGTTGCGTCCAAAGATGTGTGACACAGCTTTTCGGGGTTGTGAGCCAGTGTCGCATCCTTCCTTAAACATACATGTTGAATGTTTGTCTTGAAGTGGTGGTGTATACTGCGGCCCTAAATTCATGGTAGCATCCAGAGTCTCGGCTTGTGGCGACTCATTTTCAGGATGCTGAGAGGAAGGCGGCGTAGGCTCAGATCTCTGATATTTTGCCAACATATCGCCTGTAGGTTGTCTAAATGAAGTATTTGACTGTCCTTGAATATGGGGCTCAGAGAACGCCCTTTTATGGCTCCTAGATTCCATAGCAAAACGACCCGAATGAGAATCGAACTCTCGACGATTCTCGGGAGGAAACGAGTTGATGCGGTCTAGCTTTACTCGTGGCTGATACTTCCAAGACGCGATATTTTCTTCGCCAGCAGGAAGATGCTGGAGAGAGAGACTTCCAGTTGCTTCAGACTCTTGGGGTGTTAGTGGCGTATGCCTTTTGATAAGTAGAGCGTCAGTAGGAGATGCCGTTCTTGACAGAGCTGGTTGTTCAGATATGGCGCTTGTCTCTCTAGTATTAACATCAGCCATCTCGCTATCTTTATAGTGCTCTTCTGAAGGGCTGTCGGCATCCATATATCGCCTCTCAGCGATTTGAGCTAGCACGTGTATTGGCTCTGCACGAGGCGATGGCGGGTAGTGGTGGAAGCTGAACGTAGCAGGAGAAGCCGGTGAGAGCGTTGAAGAGTTTGCTAGAAGGCTGGTCCAGTCCACTGTAGAATCTGATAACTTGGCGTTGTCTGTAAAGTTGGTGAAGGCTTGAAATCCACCGACGGTGGATGCTGAGGAAAATCTTGAGTGCGTTGAAGTTGATGCAGAAGCAAGAGAAGAGAGAGATCCGCGGCTATCAGATAAACTATGCTTGGTGGGATAAGTCTGTGGTGATTCAATAGAGTCATGATGGTGAATATGTTTGCTGATTGTAGTATCCAGGTCGTGATTCACAGGGAGTGAATAACCGCCGGCATCCCAGGGTGTCCGGCTTCGGATCGTGGCTTCCCATGTTAATAGTGGCTTCGGCTGCTCTACATCATCAGGCGATGCATTTAGCATCAATCCAACTTCCATTTCGTAGTTTTATCCGCGTTGACAGTATGATATGGCCTTGTGGAACAGTCATCCAGGTGAATGTTTGGTTGTTAGCTGACAGTTGCCATCCGATGCTAGTCGAGTGATCGAACGTAGGGATGTCAACTAGATAAAATGGATCCTGCCTTCCAGATATCTTCTTAATCTTGATGCCAAGAGTAATCAACGTCCTGGCAGACGATGAGCCGAACGAATAAGATCATACGTCTGTTGGTGTATTAGTGGCTATGGTGTAAAGAATGAAACACTGCTGGCGTCGTTTTCTGCTCCGCTATAAACCTCGCATGCATTTCCTGTTCAGGACACCTAGAGGTTGATATGGAGAGTGGGAACGTTAAAATTATGGTGCTTCTTTTTTCGCAGGTGAATGTACTGGCGCTGAGGAGTGAAACTGTCGAAACGCCAGTCACGGACGGCACACTGTATACTGCTTTTTCGCTTGAAAATACAGAGTGCTCGACTTCAAACCACCAACCGGACGGGGCACGGTGGGGTAAAACTTAGGTTGTGAGAAGTTCTAGCGGGGGGCATCGCTGTGCTTGTTGAGACGGACAATATGTGCTCTAACGCCCGGGACTATGCATGATATCCGATTCGGCCGGCATGCGTTCAAATGATAAATGGAATACAACATACAGCAGTATCCCACTTCTAGCTCATATATAGAAGATTATTGCTTCCAACCCCTGGGGTTATCCTTCAAGCTGTCGTATATTCCAGAATTTTGATGTGCCAGTTCCCTCCAATGCCGGTCGGAGTAAGAAGGAATGAGGATTTAACGTTCCGCGTTGATGGGCGCACTAAGCACAAAACCGATGAGACGATAACGACAGGAGGAGTTTGAAGAAATATGCTGTATCAAAAGTAATGAAAATATGACAGAAGAGACAGCTAGTAAAGGAAGGTGTTCGTTTGCATAAGGCCAAGATATGCTGTTTGTATCATCCAGGGAAGGAAGAGAGGAAGAAGGCGGAATCTGTGACAAGCCGTGTCGTGGTCTCGGCGGCACCTCGCACCGCAGCATCCAGCATGGCGGAGTCTATTTGTGGAAAGAAGGTCTCTGCGAAGTATAAGCCTGTGTGCNGGGGGGGGGGGGGGGGGGGGGGACAACAAGACAACAACAGACAAGGTATAAGACAGGACAGATACATACCGAACAGGGTGAAATGCACATAAAAGCTCTGTGCATGCAGTCCCGCTGGCAGCCATGGCGATATAGAGTGAGTTAGTTTTAGTTTTTAGTGAGTTAGTGAGGCTAGGGAAGAAGGTTGAGACAGGGCGTTGTTGTCATGAAGGAGGAAGGAGCCACCATGAGCCACTATAATCCAGCATAAGCCACCATAGTAGGATTCTAAAAGCTGGCCGCGTTGTAACGGGTAACGTTTTTCTTTCTTGAGGCAATGACCGTCTGTGGTGGCACTCATGGGTCATGGTTCATGGGTCATGTTTCGGTACTCGTGGCCGGCTCATGGTTCACAAACTGCACATACATTTGGCTATAAATTGCTCATGGGTAGCTCCGTGAAGCTTAATGGAGTGTGGTGAGTGGTGGAATGTAAGTGGTTGTGGACGGTTGTTGGGTGGTTGCGAGTAGGAAGCAGGTGCGTACCCCCTGTGGTGTTGTTGTATTGTTGGTGTTTTGGAAATTGCATTGCATGTATCCAAGCTCGTCTCCACCAGGATTCCTTCTGTTACAGATCCCGATCCCTCAAATCTAAACTCCGGTACATCCTGACAACGCTACAGTCACGATATTGTATTACTCTCTTCGTTCCAAATGAGCGGTGCTATCAATTAAGCTTCGCTGGGTCCAGTACTGGTCAATTGGCTTCTCAGGGAGCAACATCAGCCTATTCAAGGCTGGTGTGGTATAGAGTACGTACAGAATAGAGTCAGTCTCCATAACTATAGTCCTCAATATTACTGACGATAACTATTAATTATAATTATAGCACTTTAGCCCCACTGGCGAATATTACTCGCGTGCGTTTCTCCTCTGGAGCCTCCCTCGCACCATAGGTGCGGCTTCGGTCCCAAAGCCACAATTCCGCTGTCTTAGCCGTCTTCACACTTGGCTGATCCACCTGGGCAATGCAAGGAACGGATTACTTAGCGGTGATGCCGATCAGGCGGTCATCAAACGTCTTCGGACTACAGATCTTATAGTTGTCGTCGTCTGATGGCGTAATATCAGATATGTCCGTGTCAAATATATTCTGTGCCACAAAGATCTAACAGCAGAACACAGGATGAGAAGTTGAAGGCTAGGCTATTACCTATTACCCGTGTTGCCACTGGCGCCGATGTGGTACCTACGTAGTAGCAATGCTCGATAGGGCGAGAGGGCATGTGAGACTTGCTTGGACGATATGTAACTAAAGACACGAAGAAGATGCTTGTCCATGTGCTCACGCGCCGCTCTCATGGACGACGGCCCGCGCGGCATTATTGCAGTGTCCATGAATCGCTAAGATCGGATGGTGTGGTCGTCAAATGGAGACCAAATATTCCAGGATCTACATAACTAACTAAATGCGTCTCCCACCATCTGAAAAAGGCCCCATAGCTCTGGGGTCTCGAGGCCCTGTGAATGGGAATGAGCCTCTGGATGCTGTCTTGCTTTGTTCGACAATGTTTCTAACGCTGGCAAAAGTAAGGTTGCATTGGATATGTCCAGAGTGTACCGTACCTTGCTTGGCTCGAACATACACTGCCATGGCTGTTCTCTGGATATTTGGATGGATTGTCACTCCCAGTGCCAAAAGAGCTCAACAAAGCGGCTCATATTTATCGTTGAGAAGCACACGTTAGTAGTTTATGCCCAGTACGGGTCAATGACCATAACCAAACTACCAGCGAGCTCTCCTGGAACTTCTCCGGAGCTTCCCGCCAAAATTGGGTTGGCTGGGGAAGCCTAGACATGCCTCCGACTGCAATAGAACGTTACTCCCGCGGTAGCTCCTCGGATGGGGTCATATTTCATTGGTGGATGCCGCCCCCATTGCAGCCGTTTCAGAATCTGCAGTGCAAATCAAGACCAGATAAAGGTATTCTGCGGCTACTTACTGAGCAGGAAATGTGGGTGTCCAGATCGCGATCGGCTGAAACCACTGTGTGTCGGGTTATTATCCCGGTCAAACTCACAGATGGTCAAGCGGGATAGTGTCTCCAGTTGCTTGCAAAAGAGGCCAGAAGCATCAGCCGCACGGGAAGAAAGAATTAGATGATGCGCGAGCTATCACTCACTTCCTGCAGTCTCGCGGAAGAATGCACGATGAAGGCCCGACCCGATGGAAGATGACTGGATAGAAGAATCAAGCACCAAGACGCGGCATGGCAATTAGCAAACAAAACGTCACTGGCGGGTAAAAAAATCAAGTAGAGTGGGCTTACGCGGTCTCAAATTTCGGATTTGGAATCTACGTACAGTAGCCAAAGGAGGTGTGGATTGCGAACATCCCGCCGACGTACTTTCCACGTCCATAGAGACAGACACTGTGGGGCCAAAAAAGAGCGTGTTAAATCTTATTGCGGTCAGCCCCAATGTCTATTTTATTTACTGTACGGCGTTGATTCAAGCCAGATGACAGGTACGAAGGAACCACAATTGACACGCGTCATAATATGGGCTACTCGATTAGAGTCTGATTGACCGGGTTAATTTGTCGGGATTCATCATTTCTACATCCTACCGGGGTTTAAACGGCACTTCAACGTCAACAACACTCTATGTGCCACCCGACCCAGTTCCGTCTCGGCGACAAAGAGAGTTGGAAGGAGCGGCCAGACCTTAGCACAGGCACAGAGACACAAGGGAGCCCCGTCCGCCAGACCGCACGGCCAGCACAGACAAAACCATAGCGCAAACACCTGGCCCGTGACATACCTGCCTCCCCCTGTGGCACTTTCCCTCTCCCCGCGTCTGCGCTTCCACTCCACACCCACATCGCCACGCTACCGTGTGCGCCATCCTAAAAATACCCATGCCCCCCGTGTCGCGCCGCACCGGCAATAATACGGGGCCAACGCAGCCATCTACCACCCCACCCACCCACACCCACACACTGCAGCACGCTAGAGTCGCAGTGGGATCCGCTCCTCGGAGACTTTTCCAACACATTCCACGTCTGATCGCCGGGCACGTCTGCTTGCGGCGCACCCGCAGCGGCGCCCTTGCGGCACTTGCGCTGCCCTGACACGTCACCCGCGTAGCGTGTGCTAGGTGCAAGAGATGCGTCTCGCCTACGCGTCATCGTGGATTGGGGCGCAGCAGTGCGGCGGGACGAGTGGAGCATGCAGTTTCTTTCAACGTGTAGGCTTGCGAATGTGGTGGGTCGGTTGGAGCTGGGGGGGGATGGGATGCTGGGGTGGCGATCGGATCGTGAGGCGAGAGAGCATGGGAGTTTAGGGCTTGGTTTCAGGGGGTTGGGAAGCTCTCGGTTAGGTGGGGGGAAGCTCTCGGTTAGGTGGGGGGGAGAGCTCTGGTGCATAAGGGGGGCTGGGATTATTGGGATGATTTGTATTTGGTTCTCGTTGAGATGGTTTGTATTTGTCTTCTATTGAGCTTGGACGTACGCTGCACCAAGAGATGCTTGCAAAATGAACCAAGCTATCAACTTCTTGCCCCTTGCTTAATTTCCGCCAATCTGGGAATCCAATCGCAAGGACATGAGAATTCAGAACAAGACCGCGAAAGGAACGCGGGGCCGAGGCTTGTTCTTACAAAGTTCATGTGCGATTAAATTCCATATTCACGTTTCCCCCGAGGTTGGAGTTCGACGGAAGTGCGTGGTCAATTCCCCAAAGGCTCTTTTTTACTAATTTCTTCCATCCAAGTCTAATCCCCCTATCCCCTAACATCAATTCCCCACGCTGTTGGGTAGCTCAAAGAACACACATGTCCAGTAGCTCTCCCCACAAACGCTGTGCTCGAAACCTCCCTGCCTTGACTCCTCAATGTGCATCGCCAAAAATCCGCCCCTGATGTGTAAATGTAAAAGAACAATATGTAAAAACCGTGCTGCAAGCAGGTAACATCTCTCGCCCGCCAGTCAAAAATCCTATCGTAACAATCTAAAGCTCAATCTCAATGCCCAAATCAATCGCGCCGATGATATCATCATCACACAACGGCCTCCTCATAGTGGCAATGCCACCATTCGCCTTCTGCTTCTCCATCTCAGCGTGTAACTTCGCCATGTGCGGCAGAACCTCAGACTCCTTCTTCGGGCTCAGCTTCGGCGTTGCCACCTTAGCGGGCGTGCTAGCGCCGCTGCCTGTCTCCTTATTGACATCGTGCTTGAGCACGGCACGCGTACGCACGCGACGGCTGTGATCCACAACCGCGTCCTCGCCGCGCGCAATGGCAGCCTCGATCCGGCGCTGTTCTCTCATTTCGCGCAGCTGCGCAGCCTTGACCTCTTCGGCGTTCTTGCGACGGTTCTCCTGGTTGATGATGGCGAGACGGTCTTGCTGGGTAAGGGTCTTGGGGCCGGTTTGGGCGGGGGTCTTGTGGAGAGAGGTGCCGAAGGCGAGTTTGGGGCCATCGAGGGCAGCTATCTCAGCCTTGATCTCTTCTTGACGCTCGACATCACCGAGGAGCTTAGCCTGGTTGAGACGCTTGGTGAGCTTGTTACGGTCAACCGACTTGTATTTTGCGGCGAGAGCGCCAGAGCGGCGGAGCTTCTCTGTCAGTTCGGCTTCGGTCCAGCTGCGGTTCACGAGGGCGTCGATGCGTCCCACTTGCGTCGCGAGTTGGCGGCGAGTAGGGACATTGACTTTCTCGACAAGGCAGGTCTGCATGTAGCGTTTATACTCGGCATCAGTGATGGGCGAGTTAGAACAGGTGAAGAATGGCCAGTTGCGGACCGCTTTCCCATGTGCGGCAACAACATATTGGGTTGTGACAAAAGTCTGACCGTTTTCTTTCTCCAGAGCATACGGTTTGCCCTCTTCAAAGCCTGCAGGATTGTTAGAACTAGTCCGCGAGAACTGTAGCAGAGATACTGACCATTGATTTGAGCCATGCGATAAACGTTATCACCCGTATTCTTATCCGCCCCCACACTGATACGAACAAACCCGCCCCGGTATGCATCCTCGAAACCAGGGTAAAAACAGAGCTTCGCAAACTTCGTTCTCCCAATGGAGACCTTGTGAACATCGGACAATTCGCAAGGCGGAGAGTGTGCTGGCGGAGAGGCAGAGCGGCCATGCTTAGCCTTCCCATCATCCCATTCCAACTCACTATCCGCACCAGCATCGTCATCGGACTGGTCGTGGTTGGTAGCCCTGTGACCACCATTGCGCTCCAAGTCCTCCTTACGGCGTTTCATGCGGTCAGCCTTCTCATCTCTGGCGCGCTTCAAGCTGTCGATACCACTGCTAGCCTCTCCGACACGGCCACCACCAACCTTGGTGCGCTGGCGGGAAGTCTTGCGCTGGTTCTCGTCCAAGTCGGCATTCCCAGCCTTGCGCTTCTTGTCGCCTCTCTTCTGTTCAGCCTCACGGGCGTGGAGGAGCTGGCGCAAAGCCCTGTTCTGGCGATCGCGTTCGATTTCCATAGAACGCTCTGCAAGAATCTCCTCTCGTTTGATCTCAGGCATCGCAAGAATCTCCGCTCTATCGGAGGAATTCATGAATTTGCCCTCGAGCGGGTATCTATCCCCATCATCAAACATTGCCGGGCCATTGTCTGAATCCGACTCTGATTCATCCATAGGCGCAGATCGCTGTGAGTCCGGTGAGGAATTCCTCGAAGAACTAACGCCGAGTCAGCAAACTGTACAGTGCAACGCGCGACGCGATATGGTTGAGAGCGCGGGTGGCAAAAGTGAGGTCGAGTGGGAAATGCTTACGCTTCACCCTCTTCTTCGGACTCGGCGCGTCCCCTGCCGCGAGCCTTCTTAGTCGTGCCTCTGCTTCCGGACGGCGTGTTTGCATCTGGTGAATCGGATGCGGTTCGGGTAGCTGTGACTGGTGCCGTGTCTTCTTCATCCGAGGATGCGTCACCGGCGAGGGCGAGGAGCTCTTCGTCAATATCCGACATGGTGATAGATTGCAAAAGATTATTCCAAATATGCGATTGTGGTATTGGGATATAACAAGGCCTGTGTGCGAGCGCTAGCACAAAGGGCCTTGGTGAATTTGTGTGCTTGTCGACAAGGGGTTGCCACGCGAATCGCGGGATCAGATCAAGCGAGGCAGAAAATGCGATAAGAGGGAATCACAGACTCGGCGTGATGTATCGTGAAAGTTTGCGAGGCAAGATAGAGAGGTAGAAGAAAAAAGTTATCGGGGTTGTTGGAAAGAACAAAGAATAAAGAGAGTCGAGGCTGGATGGAAATGGAAGTGGTGATATGGGTCCAGGCGACTGATGGCCAACTTTATCGCGGATAATAATTAATCCGTAACCTTAAATGATTGGCCCGTGCGTCAATGCGGCCATCATCGGAATGCCAATACCTTGATAAACCTCGAAGCAGCAACAAACCAACAATTCCACTTCGAATCACTCAGCTCCAATATATCTACACCTCTATTTTTTACCTCTTTGCTATTTATTGCTACCCATTTGGCTAAACCTTCTTTTATAAAGCCACAATGGCACCAATAACCACCACACCCGCCGCCCGACTCGTCCGATGCAACCTCCCAATATATGATTTCCTAACCCCACGATTCTCCCGAACAATTCCCACACGAGCTCTCCACACATCGCCTCGAAGCCGCTCTGCAGAAACAGCAGCAGCTTCCCCTAGCCCCTCCTCGTCCTCCAGCGACAGCGCAACCACCTCTCCAAACCCGACACCAACCTCCAAGCCCTCCAAACCCTTAACCCAAGAGCAACGAGACTTCCTCTCCAGCGCCGTAAGCCCCTCCCTCCCATCCACCCCCTCACAAACCCACACAACCTCTAACATACCCCCAGCTCCGCGTCAACCAAGCCGGCGAACTAGCAGCAACCCTAATCTACCGCGCCCAAACCCCCCCCATCATCGCCTCCCACCCCCACCTCCGCCCATTGATGAAACACATGTACGACCAAGAAGCCGCGCACTTCAGCACCTTCAACGCGCTAATCGCCAAGCACCGCGTCCGTCCCACAGCCCTCTACCCCGTCTGGGTCGCCGCCGCTACGGCGTTGGGATGGGGCACAGCGCTGCTGGGACGGGAGGCGGCGATGGCGTGTACGGAGGCGGTGGAGACGGAGATTGGGGGGCATTATAATGAGCAGGTTGCTAAGCTGCTTGAGATGGTAAAGGGGATGGAGGAGGAAGGGGTGGAGGTTGGGGAGGAGCTGAGGGGGTTGGTGGGGGAGATTAGGAGGATTAGGGATGAGGAGTTGGAGCATTTGGATCATGCGGTGGAGAATGATTCGAGGTTGGCGGTGCCGCATGAGTTGTTAACGGGGGTTATTAGGGTGGGTTGTCGGGGGGCGATTTGGGTTAGTGAGAGGGTGTAGGTTGGGGCGGTGTATCTGTATGTTATATAGAGGAGCATGTACGAATATGTATAGTGTCATATTGTGTAAATAGCGTATTCCAAGAGAGAGGGCAATAATGATGTCCAAAGATAATACCCATATTATGGCATTGTTATACTATGTTGAACAAGTCTATTCGAACAGACTACGAGAATATACACGCTAGACCATGCACCCCGCTTCTTCACTCCCTGCTGACGCCAAATCACATAGACGAATATGTACGGCTTTCTAATATCAATACTTACGTGGCGAGTTCGCTCCGTGCCAAAATCCCATCTTCGCTACTACCCCGCTATCCTCTCTCACTCTCATCTTGCCTTGCTCAATCACTAAAAAACACCCGTTAGCCAAATTCCCCCATCTCAACAGTCAGAGTACTCCTAGGGGACAAAAAGGGAACTTACTAAATCTGCAATGGCGCAACCTGATCAACCTGATAAAGCCAATTACTATTATGCTCCTCCGACTTCAACCACTCCGTCGGAAACACCACCAGATTCCCCTGCACAAGATCCAGCAACGACTCCGCCTCCTCGCGCGTCAACAGGTCCTCCGCAGCCGAGAACCCCTTCTTGCTCTTCGTCGTCCCGCGACGGCGTCGCGCTCGCGTCGTGGTGGGCTCCGCTGCGCCGCCGCTGGTCGCAGTAGTAGGCGGTACTGGTGGCGCAGAGAACGTCGTCGTGCGCGTGGTCGTTGCGTCGAGTCCCGTGGTCTGGGTACGGGACGCAGGGACAGCGGCGCCGTCGATGGTGGTCTGGCGATCGGTGGGTTGGAGAGCGGGAGACTTCTCGTCGAACTCAGGAGCTTTGCCCTTGTTGAGGGTAGATTCCTTCTCGCCGACGTTGGAAAGAGCTCTATGTCTCGCATCCGCAGCGTCGGCCCACTCCTTCACATTGCCCAGGGGATGTTCGTCATCACCGTGATGACCAGCACTCAGTTTCTCGGCAGCGTTTGTTATGGTCTCACCCAAGACACCTAGGTTCTGCAGCGGCACCCTAGCCCCGGGTGGTCCACTCTTGCCTTTACTCTCCTGCTCCTGTCTGCCCTCACTCTTGACGCCCTGAGACTGGGCGAAGCGCTCCGAGTAGGCCTGGAACTCGGTGTACTCACTCCAGTTCGTAACTTCATTGTCGGGGTTGCAGCGGAATACGCGGCGGAAGATCTTGGTGTTGTTCTCGGCGATGCGGGTCCATACGTCGTCAAAGAAGGTATCGTTGAGAGGATCGCGCATACAATCCTTGTCCACGGCAGCACACGTAATATCCGCAGTCAAAGGATTGAAGGCCGCATTCTTCCCACCCTTGGTGTCTCTAAACACCGGCGGGCCACCAATATCCGTATCATCGACGACAGGGAGAGAAGGAAGCTGAGAAAGCTGCGGTAATCCCAACTTCTCCGTGTTGCTACGGGTCGACAGGAAAGGAGGAAAGTTAATATTACCAGTCTCCTTGCTCTGTTCCGGCTCCTTTCCTACTTTCGAAACACGTCTATGCGGCTGCTTCGGATGCTGAAGGGTGCCCTTACCCTCAGGGGCAATATCGGCAACCAGAACCTCGCGACCACTAACAAGTTCCGAGTCACGGCCACGGATCAACCCAGTCTTCTCAGCCTGAATCATCCTATCCGGACCATCCCCCTCAACATCTTCAAGCCGATCCACTTGCTCTTGCGACAGACGCGCCTCCATAGCTTCAGGTTGACGCATAAAGTTCGGATTGCCATCCCCATCATGATCAGTACCATTATTGAAACTAGGCAGGCTGCTACTCTGCGCAGTCGAATCCGCATCTGCCTTCTTTCGCGCCGGACGGGCCTGACCGCTTGCAAACTCATTATCAGAATCATCGTCATAGACACCGTCCATTCTAGACTCAAACATCTCTTCCTCGTGGTCTAATTCCGCGCGGCGCTCTTCCTCCATGACCTCGTCAACGTCAACACCAATATGCTCACGCATAAGACGCATCCGCAGCGTGTGCGCAAAGCGGCCAACCTGGAACGGCTCACCGCCCATAGTCGACCACAGGACATCCGTATCCCTAACAACAGCAGCACACTCCGAATCTCTCGAGCCCAGCATAGACCTCTCATTGATATTAGCCGATCCAATAAGCGCAATCCGATCATCCACAATAATGACCTTAGCATGGATATAAAGCTGCTCCGTAACCAGAGTCTTATTCGGCCCAATCTTACCCCAAGCCCTCAAGCTGTAAAAGGAGACGAAGTCCTCCGGCTCAATACCTTCATTCCTCAGCCGTCCAAATATGGAATTGGGGCCACGCGAGATACTGCGGAACTGGCACTGCATGATCAAACGGACACTAGTTCCGTCCGGCGCATCAACCGTGTTCTGGAAGCCGGGCATGAGAGGGATGAGGATGACAATACGCCAATTCTCATTATTCTTGTAGGCCCTCACTGCGCGCTCCACAATGGCATCACCGATCTTGTTGACAATCTTCACGTTCATCGTCTCAGTGCTCGTAATGAAGAACTGGTTCTCCATATAGACGAAATGCTCCGACTCCTCAATCATTTTGCAATACGCGTTCATGATGCTGTGTTCGGTTTCATCAACTCCCAACGACCAGTTTGTAGCCGATCGCAGAATCTGCACTTCACACGTGCCGTTCAGTCCTAGGCTCTCAAGCTCAGACTGGTTAAAGTCAGGCGGAGGCAGAAGGAACGGTGTAGGTCTTGTTGGCTTTCGGCCTCGCAGGACATAATTCCAGCGCTGAACAAAGTGTCTTGTCAAATCGCGAGCAGGCTGTCCAACGACCTGCATCGAGACATCATGCCACGGCATTCTCGGTGTTTTCGACCGATCATACATCTCAGCATACGGCGCATTCAATTGGTAGAAGTCCAGAACACGAGGGTTCGAGTAATCCTTGCCAGGCCATAACTGGCAGTGGTCCGCATCCTTAGGTTCATCCGAGTGTTCAAAGCCAGTCGGCTTATCATCACAAACAGAGTGCTGCGGGGTATCCCATCTACCAAAGCACAGATCAATTCCTCCAACAAACGCAACCGTATGATCAACAATGCAAATCTTCTCGTGATGCGCAAAGAAGAACTGGTTCTTCTTGAACTGGTTGGGAGATCTCTGTAGGAAGATATTCGGATGCAGATCCAGCATCGAGAACTTGGTAAACTCAGAGTCGATAGGGATGGCCGCTTCCACATTACGGTAGATGATGATGAAGATCTTCACGCCTTCCCGAGCCTTCTTCCTGAGTAATCGATCTAATCGCCACTTCTGACTGATTGCTGCAGGACGGCGCATGTACAGTTGAGGACTGAGCCACCAATCATGAATATAGATAACGTCCTTCGCCATGTTGATAGCACGAGACACATTCCACATGTAATCCCGGCCATCCACAAGCCACTGCGCGTAAACTCCCTGTCGTACAGGCGCAAAACTATCAAAGCGATTCGGCTTAGACCACAGCGAGGTCTTCATAATAAACTGAATCGACTCCTGGAACTGTCTCATAATCCTCTCATTCTTGGCCAGGAGATCAATCCTCCTCTCCGAATTGCGCAACTTAAGGCGGTGGTGTTGGGGATATGTCGCCTTGGTCTTGGCTCTAATGGCCATATCCACAGCATTCGAATCCTTGATCTTCTGCTTAAGCTTCTTCTCCTTGGACACGATCTCAAACTTGGGATCGAGGAGGAACACATCATAAATGTGCATATTCTCAGGCGAATCCACACAGACAATATAACTATGCCTCACCAGGAACCACTTCGGGGTATGTCTGGCGAATATCGCAGTGGGCGTAAGTATCCTCCGGAAATCAATCCCCTTCGACGTCCCAATGACCAAGAACCCCTCCTTCCCATGATAGCTCCCCTCAGCCGCAAGCCTAACACCCAACGCGGAGAGCTCAAGGAATTTGCACAAGCGATTGCTATCAGCCCGGAAAATAAGCCAGCGTATCATCGCCTGCAAATATTCCTCGAGCTTCTTCCGCTGCTTCTCGTTGTACACCTTCTTGGACTCCCGGGCTTGTGTCGCCATCTCTTCTGCAGTCATGCCAGCTGTGCTGTCAAGTTGCGCACTGGATCTCCTGCGGTGGCCCATGCCCGGGCGTGCCGGCCTTCTCCTCCTGCCAGGCAAATCTACCTCGCTGTGCGTCGCTTCACCGGCGGTATCATCGCCTCTAATCGTATCAGCATCCCCACCTTCTTCGTCGCTGTCACCTATGCCACGAACACCTCTGAGGTAAGGAAACGCTGTCCTGGGGAACTTTGGCTGTTTCGGCCTGTGTTCCAAATCTCTTAGCTGAAGATATTTGTCGGTGCTGGCCTGGAGCTTGTATCGCAAGTGCAGGTTCAAGAAGTCCCTCAGGGACCGATCAATAACCCATTTCATGCGGTTCTGGCCACTGCCATATTCAAGCATAATGCGGTAATTCAAGTGCCGTTCTGAGTCAACAGCTTTACCCTCCTGGGTAGTACTGCTGTCGGTAATTGTGAGCTTTAGTTGTTCAAGTAAGACTGGTATCCTCTTGTTGCCGTGCTCGTCCCTTTGAATCATGCTCGCCAACATCAACGCAGCAGGCGCACCAGCACGCAGCTCCGCCATCAACTCTGCAGATTTCTTGTAGTCCACCATATGCGGCTCTCTCTTCTGTCCCAGCAGCTTAAGTCCATGTTTGACAACTCCCCAGCGACGAGCTGCCGCTCCACTAGTTGCTGCCCGATCAAAGCCCAGAAATGGCCGTCTCGGCGATTGACCCTCATTATCAGATCCACCCATTCCAGTCAGTCTCCTAAGAGTAAGCGGTCGACGCCCAGGAGTCGTGTTGATATCATTCGGGTTGCTTCCAGAGTAATTGTGGCCGCGCCCTCCCGACACCCACGAGCTCCCCCTTCTCCAAGCAGACCCCATGCCCATTCTATCTCTTCCTTCCCCTTCAGAAACGCCGCCACGAGGCTCGTCGATATCCTCAGGCATAGTGTTACGGCGTCTCATCCTGTTAGAAAATGCGCCCCCTTCAGCTGAGACAGAATTGTCCATTTGAAGGCTTCCCCACGGCGGTCTGCGGTATCGACGCTTCTTCTTCGCACGTGCAGCATCCTCCACGGTTTGCTCATCAGCTGTTTGCTCCGCATCGGCATCCGCATCGCTCCCCTCTTCCTCCAGGGTCCCAGGCACCCCAATCGTCGAGCCAAATCTCTCCGCAGTTGGCGAGTGTGGTGCAGACAACGACCCTCCAGTGAAAGGTTGTACATTGCCAGTGCTTTTGCTCCGGGTGTGTGTATTCAATCCTCCTGTTATCGCCAGAGCCCTCAGTTTAGACATGAGAGACACGCCCTTGCCCTGCGGGTCTCCGTCCGGATCAACGTCCCATCGCGCCGGTATAGCAATATCTTGGCCCCCCGAATCTGTCCTTGCGAATTGCACACTCCTTCGGCCAGGAGGCGTTTGTGTCCCGGTCGTACTGTAGACGGCGCCGTTTCCCCTGATGCTTGGTGCAGCGGACGTTTGCCTGATGCTCGATGGGCGGGAGATGGCGGACGCTTCTGTTGAGGCAACTGGTGGAGGAGTCCCTGGTGATTCGTGGGAGAGGCCCCCGTTCATATAGTCGTCCGCCTCACGTAGCTCTGTCTGGCGTGGTGTTGTGGGCTGGCTGGTGTCCTTGAAGGTCGGCCGTAAATCCGTTGTGGTTGAGCCATCGGTGTTGAGTTCAGTGCGGAGGCCCGAATGTCGGAATGCCGCCGTAGGGATGTTCGTAGAGCTCGCCGCCGGCGATAGGTTTGCAGGACTCCTCGTCATGGGTGATATGGAAGTGTCGTCGTGTCTGGCCATGCCTGCGCTTTCAACTCCTGAACCCGGGGAGTTCTGGTTGATCTGCAACTGTCAATTCCCCCTCGTAACCAAAGCATCTGAAGCAATGCCTTCAAGCCCAAGCACCAAACAATATGTGAGGAAGATTATAATCGAAACATGAAAGTAATTTAATCGTACAATAGACCACAGTCGGTGGTTGTTGGTTTGTCGTTAAGTTTCCAAGCCAATTCAATGGTTGTCATTGCGCCCAGACTCCCTAAAGCTGAAAGCGCGACCCTATCTGGGAAATTTACCGTCTTCCAGATACCAAATTAGTACTTATAAATCACGCAGTTCTAGCATTTAAAGTCACATATATACTGTATATTGTATTGATTCTGTGCAATGGGTGATTACTTCTATCATAATTACTCTTTTATTTGTTCATTATGCCTCTTACAAAATTGTTGGAATACAACAGCAATCAACAACCTTGCTCAACAGAAAATAGTACCTTGTAGGTGTTGACAGCAACGAGGTACACATGTCGGAGTTTCGGGATGATGTCAGTCCTGCTTACAGGCCCACCAACACAAGTGATAGAATACAACACGTTCTTTTATTTTGAGCCTCCGACGTTAATCTTTAGGGGGGCACGCGACAGTTCTTCAAATATGATAAATGTCTGTTCATCTGTCTGAATGCCGAGATAGCTCATTATAGTGAAATGGCTTTGTTGTATGTAATATATAGAATTTCACAGAGGTAACTAATTAATTAGTATCACGTAGATGGATGGAATTCACCTACTTAGGTTGAGTGACAGCGCACACTTTCACCCACACCAATACCCAGAACCATGACCTCCGCTCCGAAGGCCAAGGAGAGCACAGCTCCCTTGCATATACCTAGGCCGTTGCCAACGGTGGATATAATACTCAGACGTTACACTAATAACACCTCTCTTCCTTGGCGGCTATTGGGACCAGACCTCAAACTTGGCGGCAATTCCAAGGCCGTCATGAACTCTATTTAGACGCCCCTGTCTTCCATTGTTGTAGGCCGATAGCGGCATGCAGTAGCCAGACCGAACTGTCTCCATTCTAAAACAACATACTCGCTCTCTTGGCGTTCCTTTACCTCGCTGCGGTTCTCATGAGCATTGCTCATACGTGAGACGGCTCGGGGTATCGCTGGGAGGAGGTTGGCTAGCCAGCACCTTGTCTGTGTCTAACACTGCATTTGTGTGTCCTTAGCTCGGTCTGGCCTCGCCTCTGTCCGACCCTGGTGAATTTCGGGGTCAGGGACGGGCTGGGAAGGGAAGGTCGGAGTGGCTCTGGATATTGCAGCTTCGCTGAGTATTTATCAGGAACTGCAATATCGCTGCATGTCTATGAGATGCTATCTTGTGATTTACAGTGGTGGGGATAGCATTCATATTCCGATTCTACTCGGCACACCGGAACCGTGGGGGCGTGAGTGAGGTTAGACAAGCAAGGCGTATCCTTGGCCGCTGTGTTGTTGTCTCAGTGTTGGCAGCGCGCCCCAGACGCAATCTCAGGTGTGTCCAATCTCAGGAGTGTCGCTCTTGGCAATGGAGGAGACAAACAGCTCCGTGGCGACGTCGTTAAGACACACGATACTCATAGAAGTCGGCACGAGTTGCTTTGAAATTCGGAGCTTACCAATCTGCTCGTATTGAGGGCATACGAAGTCAGGAAATGAGGTCTTCGTGGTCTTTTTACCTAGAAAGAACTGCGCTGAGAGGGCGAGGCGGCTGTGATGAGAGAGGGGATGTTGATCTTTTGTCGATCTGGAGTCAGCTGTACCGCCAAGTCCGTTGTAGTAACCCAGTTTCCTGTCCGGGCGCTGAGAAGGGGGAACCCATTGACCCCGTAGGAGCGAGCTTCACGCCAAGTATTGGGGATAATGTTACTTGGCCAAGAGGCAATTATGAATATATCGACGGTTTGTTGCAGCAGCACATAATACTGTATCATAATACTGTATAATGTTGTAAGATGGATGACCGGCACCTCGGCTTGGTTTTTTGAGTTGTATAAAATCCCAGACCCTTAGTGCTTGCGCGATCATCAACGGCGAGAAAGGTGCCTGGGGCTATCCCAGAAGCTACTTCTGGACCTGCCGTAACTGGCAGTTGGAAACCGACAATCCGTGCACTTAAAGACACTTATTTACACTTAAATGCCACTTAAATCACACTTGATGGCGGGGCTACTGCACGGGACCAAGCTTTTGACAAGGAATGTCCGGTCGCTGGGCATCTCACTGGGCGCTCATTGGCATTTACCTCCCTACTATACCTGTTATACCTGTTATTCCTGTCATATCCCTATTCTACCCTCTTTATCCACTATTAAGCACATGCCTGCTTCGTCTGGTCTACTCTACTATAATATGCACTCTACTATGCGGAGTACTCTACCAGAACATGGAAGCTGTTCCTTGCTGAAATATCGCACCTTGGACTCATGGAATACCTCAATCCTCAGCCATATGTTGATCCTCATCCCATCAACCTCACCACCGTTGCCACGAACTGTCCAACAGGATCAACATAACAAGTACAACAAAAGTACAACCGTGTCGTGCTGATCTTATACCATTCCCCGTCATTCTACTCGTACTACTGGTGTACTCTCTATGGTGGATATTAGGATTTGCAAGTGGGACCCTGAATGTGCTACGACGCTACAGTACTATGCATACATCGGCTACCACCACTCATCTTGCAGCAATCCTATGTTTACCTTGCCTTCCCGCTATCACCGCGCCCGCCATGTCTAACCTCCTGCTGTTTTCGGATTACCAGATGCCTACTCAGTACTCAGACACGCGAGATCCGGGAGGATTGGCATTCATCCAGATGCATACCTCACTCAGTAAGTCAAGAGAGGGAAAGAGATCGTCTGTATATAAGGCGGATCCCTTCCTCTCCCCCTCCATTTCTATTTCCCCTCTGTCCTTTTCTCCCCCCTCATCTCTTCCTTCATTGTTAGAATAATACTCTAGCATCTGTAAGTCACAAAAATACTCTCCATTGGCCAATTCGCAAGACACGTCACTGACAATTGTTGCGCAGAGAAGTTGTCATCATGCGCGCTGGA
This sequence comes from Pseudogymnoascus pannorum, assembly GCA_001630605.1. Taxonomy (NCBI): domain Eukaryota; kingdom Fungi; phylum Ascomycota; class Leotiomycetes; order Thelebolales; family Thelebolaceae; genus Pseudogymnoascus; species Pseudogymnoascus pannorum. Next base: position 32,929 of record LNAS01000269.1, on the reverse strand, counting down.
GGAATCGTGTTTGGGCTTTTGTCCCTCGTGGGCAGCTCTCTTGCTACGCCTGCAGTTGAGGTTTTTGAGTCTGTGAACGAGTTGCCTGCGGGCTGGACTCAAGTTCGCACCCCAGCTCCAGAGACACCAATTAGCCTGCGCATTGCATTGGAGCACCCAAACCAAGAGCTTTTCGAGCAGACTCTCTTGGATGTATCAACCCCAGACCACCCAAAATATGGCCAGCATCTTAGCGAAGCTGAGCTGAAGTACATGCTGAAGCCTAGAGATGAGTCTACCGAGTCGGTCGTGTCATGGCTGGACAGCGCGAAGATTCCAGCTGCGGATATCAAGAACGACGGAGAGTGGATCAACTTCCGTGCCACTGTCGCCCAGGCAGAGGAGCTCCTGTCCACCAAGTTCTACGTTTACAAGCACAATGAGGACAACAAGGAGATGATCCGCACTCTTCAGTACTCTCTCCCAAGCTCCGTTGCACCACACGTCCTCACCATCCAGCCAACCACCCGCTTCTCCAGGATGATGGCTCAGCGCAGCACCATCCACGATGTGGACGCGCTGAACTCTGTGTTCGGAGTCGCTGCAGCCAACCTCAAGGCTCCAGCTGTCCCAAGCACCGAGCTAGATGTCAAGGCTTGCAATGCCTCGATCACTCCAGCTTGCCTCAGGGCCCTCTACAACGTCGGAGACTACCAAGCCGATCCTAAGGGCAAGTCTCTCTTCGGTGTTGCGGGCTACCTTGCGCAGTACGCCAAAGTTAAGGACCTGAACAACTTCATCGAGAAGTATGCTCCATATGCTGCCGGTGCGAACTTCACTCCTATTAGTGTCAGGGGTCCCAACAACCCGCAAAACACCACCGACGACGATGTTGAGGCCAACCTTGATATCCAGTATGCCGTGGCTATGTCCTATAACATCCCTGTGAACTACTACAGCACCGACGGACTCGGCGAGCTTGTCCCAGATCTTGACCAGCCTGACAAAGCCAGTGGCCAGAACGAGCCCTACCTCGACTTCATCACCTACCTCCTCGCACTTCCCAAGGACAAGCTCCCCCAGACCATCACCACCTCATACGGCGAGAACGAGCAATCTGTCCCACCCAAGTACGCCAAGAAGGTCTGCAGCATGTTCGGCGAGCTCGGCCTCCGCGGTGTCTCCGTCCTCTTCTCCTCCGGTGACACCGGCGTTGGTTCCGCATGCCAGACCAACGATGGCAAGAACACCACGCGCTTCCTGCCCATCTTCCCCGCCGCCTGCCCATGGGTCACCTCCGTCGGAGGAACCTACCAAGTCCAGCCCGAGCGCGCCGTTCATTTCTCCTCCGGTGGCTTCAGCGACCTCTTCCTGCGCCCGCACTACCAGGACGCTGCCGTCAAGGGATACCTCCGCATCCTCGGCGATAGGTGGAAGGGCCTTTACAACCCCGCTGGTCGCGGATTCCCTGACGTCGCGGCCCAGGGATACCGCTTCCACGTCATTGATGAGGTGGCCAACAGTACGCACCCTGACATCCTAGTTGGCGGCACCAGCGCCTCCGCACCCGCCTTCGCCGCTATCGTCGCACTCCTCAACAACGCGCGCACATCCCGCCACCTTCCTCCGCTGGGCTTCCTGAACCCATGGATCTACTCTATTGGCCACAGGGGCCTGAATGATGTCACGCACGGTGGATCGGATGGGTGCACGGGCAAGGACATGTATTCGGGGCTGCCGACACCGATTGTGCCGTATGCGAGCTGGAATGCGACGAAGGGGTGGGATCCGGTTACTGGGCATGGGACGCCGGATTTTAAGAAGTTGTTGGAGTTGAGTACGCCGGGCGCGGGGTGGAGGGGGATTGGTGGGGGGAAGAAGAATTAAATATTTTTAGTTGAGAATGTGGGGTTGAGTATGTTTTATATGTGTATAATTTACACCTGACCTGATGACTGAGTTTTTGTGATTGTGAGAAAAGTGTTATCCTATCCGTAAACATATTTAACATATTCAAGGGCGCTGGCTTTTAAGGGCTCCGTCACTTTCAGACAAATCACAGCATACTCATCATTCACAAGTAAAAAAATATCGGGTATCCATATCAATTCAAACCTCCTTTCTTTAATCAAAAGCAACCTTAGTACCCTTACTCTCCACAATCCCTCCCGTCAACCTCGGCGCATAATCCGTCCTGTACTCAATCTTCTGCGCCTTTTTGCTCGGCACAATAACCCCACTAACAACCTTCTCCTTCTTCTCCCCGTCGTCTGCTGTAATCGGATTCTTCGTTCCGCCCGCTCCATACCTCTTCTTATACCTCACCTGCGCGTCCTCTGCAAACTCAATGCGGACCGGACGGCGCTGGATCATGTTGACGTATACGCGCTTCATGGGGACCTTGCGCTTCTCCTTCTTGGTCTTCGTCTTCGTGGCGGCTTCGGCGTAGTCTTCGGGGTCTTCGTCGACTTCGCTGTCTGCTTCCGACTCGGAGTCTGTGTCGACATCGGAGTTCTCTTCCTCTTCTAACACGAAGCCTCGTACTGCTCTAGCTGAGGCCTCGAGATCAGCAAATGTGATCCAAGCGTACCCCTTGCACTTTCCAGAGTCCTCGAATGTAGCAACCATGCACGTCTCGATTGGTCCACAGCGCTCAAAATGCTCTTTCAGACTCTCCTCCGTAGTATCAAACCTCAGATTCCCGAGGAAAACCCTCTTACTCGGCGCCTTCGTCTCCTTCTTCGCCGCCGCATCCTTAGCCACCAACGGCCGTCCCTCAAACGACTTATTATTCTTAATCAGCACCCTCCGTCCCCCCAGCAACTCCTCCGACAACGCAACAGCAGCAAGCGTGTACTCCGCCGTCGAGAAATCAACGTACGCGAACCCCTTGTTATGCTGTGTGCGCGTGAACCGGCTCTCAACTTTGTTAGCGGACTTCTTGTCGTCGGGAGACGGCATGTGAATACGCGTAATGGCCTCTTCGGGCATAGGTCCCTGGTTAATAAGGAAGGACTTCAAGTCCTCCTTGCTAACGCTCCAGGGCAAATTACCCACCCAGATACCATGCTCCGAGCGCTTCTCCTGCTCGGGCTTCTGGGGCGCAGCAGCGGCAGCATCCTCAGCACCGGAACCCTCAGCGCCGTCCTCGCCGTCGGCTTTGGGCTTGGCGGGTTTGACGTCTGAGACTGTTTTTGCTTTTGAGAGGGACTTGCCCTTCTTGAGGCGACGGAGGTCTTTTTTGGAGGGGGGTTGGGGCTTGGTAACGTCGACTTCGAGCTCTTCGCCTTCGATGACGGATTTGCGCTTCTTGGAGGGGGGTTCATCGGCGGCGGCCTCGGAGTTGTCGACGTCCATTGCTTCGGGTTGTGGGCTGGAGGTTTTGGGGGCAGCGGCGGCATCGTCTTCAGTTGAGCGGGTGCGTTTGGATTTTTTGGGGGTGGATTCTGCGATTGGTGCTTCTTCTTCTTCTTCCGTAGTGGACTTGCGCTTCTTGCTGGACTTTTCGGATTTGTCTTTCTTTTCCTTCTTTTCTTTCTTCTCTTTCTTGGGCTTCACCTCTGCGGGTGCATCTTCTAGTACAACATCTTCACTGACTTCAACGGCGGCAGGAGCGTCAATTTTGTCGGCGGACTTGCTCTTCTTGCTCGACTTGTCCTTCTTGACCTTGACTTCTTTAGTAGACGACATTTTGGTTGACGTCTTGTGAAATCAATAATTACTTGGTGTGGATTGGTGGTTTTCAAACTACAGAATAAATTCAGTTTTCTGCATACTTGGCGCCTCCCGACCGCTGTAACCCAAAAAAATCCCGCCCTGTCAGCCTTATCCGCATCAACTATTTGCCGAGCTACTTGAGTGAATTCCAAAAGCGGCTAGGAAGCGTGGACTTGAGGCGCGACAAGATCGCGCCAACCTTTCACCTTCCACTCCTCAAACGAATCAAGCTGACGACATTCACCACAACTCCTTCACACCCGCAGACCGAACCCTTTGGGTTTGGAGTATATATCAACAATGGCTGAAAGCGAGTTGCCGCCGCTGAAGACGATGGAGGAAGGCAAGGCAACCGACCCTGATGCGCCAAAGGAGACGTACAAATCATTCAAGTATGTTCTACCATTTACGACATCACAGCGTCAGGAGCTGTTTTTGGGACGACACTCTGCCCATATAGAACCTCTTGCTACGACCAATCTGTTATTGAATTCACTGTGGCTGACAATGACTCCAGGAAAAAGTATCGCAAGATGCGCCATCAGTTCGACCAGAAGATGAACCTGAGCAGATCGCTCTACAAGCAAGAGCAAGAAGCTGCTGAGACATCAAGGCGCCTGGCATTAGAAAATGAGTACGTCTGACCTTTATACTCGCCCAATTCCATATATCCGCATCATTCTAACTCCATCCAGCGGCCTTCTTGAGCTCCTCCTCGACATGAACAACACCCCGAACCTCCCCTCCGCCCAACGCATCGATCTGAGCACAACCGCCCCAAATGTCTCCCTAGCACCTCTTCCATTACTCTTCCCGCCGACTCCAGCTGCATCCCCAGACCAAAAGGGCATGACCCGTGGACAAGAATCTTACAACAAGCTTCACGCGTACATGCACTCTTCCATGACAGACAAGCGATCTGCCGCTCCGCGACCACAGAAATCTCTCGCCTCGTTAATGGCAAGCGTCCCCCATCGCCCATACGAGGTTACTACTGTGCCACCATCCGTCTACAATGTCCCTGGAGTGCCACCTGACATCGCCAAAGACCTCGAGATCGCGCCCGACAAGCCAGAGCCAGTTGCATACCTATCTGCTGATCGCATCGACGAACACTGCGCGCTCACTGACGCGAACCTGGACCTACCCTCCGAGCCGACGCTGTACACGAGTAACCCAAATTTTGTGCCAGCTCCCTTACATCTAAGCGACAAGGATTTGGAATTCAAGAACCCGGTGTCAGTCTACAATTGGCTGAGGGAACACGAGCCCAAGATCTTCCTACAGGATGACGAGCCGGCCGACTTGGCTGAGAAAGCTGTCTCCCGGCCAGGTGCGTTGAGGGGTGCTGGTAAGCGCGCGGCGATTGCTGCACCGACTAGACCTGATGTCGTTGAGTTTGTTGAGGAGGACGGGCTCAAGTATTTCGCGAGTATAAGCGACCAGTATGCGAAGGACAGGACGGTGTCTGGCGGCAAGAGAAAGCGCGGCGCCACTGATGAGGATGGTGGATACAGACCGAAGGGCGGATCTAGCAGGGCCGCGAAGAAGAAAAGGGGGGAGGGAAGGGCCAGCACTGGGGGCAGAAAGGAGAAGACTGAGAAAGAAGAGGATGCGGATGTGGACGTTGATATGGCGGATGAGGTTCTGGCAGTGGAGAAATAGGCGCTGTCAGTGTGTAAGTGAGAGGCTGGTATGCCGTGTATTTGTTACTACTTGGGTTCTGGCGTCGAGAGGGAAGGGGGTGTGTCTTAATGGCTTAGGATTTGGCTGGGTTTTTTCTTCGGCATGGAGTTCGAGATGTGCTATATTATGGTGCTGTGGTAGCGGATCATGGGGTTAGTTGAGACATATGATATCGTCGAGACAAATCATGGACTTAGTTGAGAGAAATGATATCGTCGAGACAAATGATATGGAATATTGAGCACCGAACTTGTTTTATAGTGGCCAAGCAAAGTAATATTGAGCAGCGAGTATATTTTATACTGGTCAAGCATGTAATACTGAGCACCAGGCATGTTTATACACTCCAAGTATATATTATACTGGCTCAATTGGGTCAACTGGGTCTATAATTCTTCCGTCCGAAATGCGGCCCGAAGCCACAGGCACGTGCTTGACGTACCACAGCAATGACATACAGTAGCACAAATCGATTGATTTGTCGAATTATACACCTACATATCATATTATACAGTGAAAAGCTATAGAATCCAGCTTGGCGCTCACCCGGATGAACGGGACAACAGCCTGAAGAAGCTGCCGGTTTAGGATGTCACCGGTAACTGATGCAACTCCCTCCATACCTGGACTTTGAAACGGACCGAAGGAAGGAGCCTAGGGTCCCAGCCGATTGACGACTGCGCTACAAAAACCTCCACTTGTTCTCCACTTCAAGCATCTTTCTCCATCGACTCAAACTACTTTACCCCACTATTTGTTACGATATCGGCGACAGAAAGAGCGAAGGAGGCTGAGAATTTTACATACAAGATAAACTTCTCGGTACGCGTTCAACATCGCAAGGCTTCGTCTTTTTGCTGCGAATACCCCCTCCAAGCACGCAACGGAGTACTAACTCCGCTTCCAGCCCAAGATCTCAACTTTATCGTCTCTTGCCTTCCCCCTTGGGTTTCATACCTGCCCAAGCACTTTTCTCCCCTCTCTTCCGCATATTTCCCCGCGGGTAACCTAGCGCGGGACCCGAATTCCCGAGGCAATCCCACTTTGCCTTCGGCCAACCACCGACGGCGCGTAAGTGTTACTCCGAAGGCTGCAGTAACCTCCCAGGAAATTCTTCCCCTCTTCTACCGTCATCATGAGTCCTTCTCGAACAGTTCTCTCGCGGACCCTTTCCTCCTTTGCTCCTCGACCCGTCTCCCAGGCCTCCAGAGCATCTATCCTCGCATACAACAAGAAATCTGCATTCGCGCGCTATACGCAACTACAATACTCGACAATGACGGTCCCCCAGAAGATCAAGGTCAAGAACCCGGTGGTGGAGTTGGATGGTGATGAGATGACCCGTATCATCTGGCAAGATATCAAGGACAAGTTCATCCACCCATACCTCGATATCGACCTCAAGTACTACGATCTGGGACTCGAGTACCGTGACGAGACCAACGACCAGGTCACCATCGATGCCGCTGAGGCTATCAAGAAGTACTCGGTTGGTGTCAAGTGCGCCACCATCACTCCGGATGAGGCTCGTGTGGAGGAGTTCAAGCTCAAGCAGAGTAGGCATCACAATTTACAGATCACGCGGATAATTTACTAACTCACCATAGTGTGGCTGTCGCCCAACGGCACCATCCGTAACGCTCTTGGAGGAACCGTTTTCCGTGAGCCCATCGTCATCCCAAGAATCCCACGTTTAGTTCCGGGATGGAAGAAGCCCATTATCATCGGCCGCCACGCTTTCGGTGACCAGTACCGTGCTAAGGATACCGTGATCAAGGGCAAGGGTAAGCTCACCATGGTCTTCACCCCAGAGGGTGGAAAGCCAGAGGAGATTGAGGTTTACAACTTCAACGGCGGCGGTGTCGCCCAGACCCAGTACAACACCGACGAGTCCATCGAAGGCTTTGCCCACGCTTCCTTCAAGCTTGCTCTCTCCAAGAGCCTTCCCCTGTACATGTCCACCAAGAACACCATCCTGAAGAAGTACGATGGCAGATTCAAGGACATCTTCCAGGAGATCTATGAGTCCACCTATGCCAAGGAGTTTGAGGCAAAGAAGATCTGGTATGAGCACAGACTCATCGACGACATGGTCGCCCAGATGATGAAGTCCAGCGGAGGATACGTCATGGCCCTCAAGAGTTTGTCCACCCACGCACAAAAAAGAGCCCACTTACTAAAAATTTCATAGACTACGACGGAGATGTGCAGTCCGATATCGTTGCCCAGGGCTTCGGCTCTCTCGGATTAATGACCTCCGTCCTCATCACCCCAGACGGAAAGAGCTTCGAGTCTGAGGCTGCCCACGGCACCGTCACCCGCCATTACCGTGAGCACCAGAAGGGTAACGAGACCTCCACTAACCCCATTGCCTCCATCTTCGCATGGACCCGTGGTCTCATCCAGCGTGGAACCCTCGACAACACCCCCGAGGTTGTCAGCTTCGCTGAGGCCCTCGAGAAGGCCTGTATCGATACCGTCGATGTTGATGGTATCATGACCAAGGATTTGGCGCTTGCTTGCGGACAGACCAGCCGTGACAGCTACGTCACCACCAAGCAGTACATGGAGGCTGTTGAGAGGCGGATGCAAAAGGCGCTGAAGCCCTCGTTGTAAACGTCTTTTTTGTACATGTCGAAGCTGGCCTAGACGTCGGTGTCCTTGAGTTTTTGTCAGGTCTTTCTGTTCGGGGTTTTAAGTGCATGGCAACTCAGCGGAAATCGCTGTTTCTGTCGCCTGGCTTTGCCTGGGAGCTGAACGTATAAATTCATTTCCAGTGATGATACCTAGACGTGTTGTCTGGGATTTTCATATCGTCGTCGTTGGAAATGAATATGTTCAGCTCCCCATTGACCATGCACTCAATGACTCCAACAGAATGGCCTGACAAGCACTCCCGAGCATCGCCGCTCAGGTCGTTCATTTTCTTTTCGCACATATAGTGGTGGAGGAATATGGTGATATATCGTCGGGCAGAGAAGATAGCCGCCAAGAATTTTAAGACGAAGCTGTTCGTAGGATAGAGGATGCATTTTAAACGCATGAGATATCCATTGTATATAGACTCTGGAGCTGCCGGTAGATCAATCCATTGCCGAACGCGTAGCCCAATGACTCAATACCTGCACTGCGTGAGGGGGTGATATAAGTGAGGACGGGTTGCTAGAGATCCCGAGGCATTATCTTGCCTCCGTGGAGAAACGCGGGGACAGCGGTGGGGGTTTGGTTCCCGCCCACTTTAGGTGGGGCTGGGGACGGACAGAGGGATGGTGTGGATGTGGTGTGTGGTCACGCTGTCTCTCACATGCTGTGGAATTCACATGCCAGGTGTGTTTGGAACTCTGTTTCATCGTGCGTGATTGTAAAGATTTTGTATTGAATTTAACTGTGTACTTTGTCATCAGAGAGCACTTCTTATCTACTGCTCTTTTAACCCAAACCTGGTCCACTAGCAGTCTTCATAAAGCTGCCAATGTCAAATTCAGACCCTCTATCCCGCGATCCCAAAAATGGAATAGAGAGCCAGCTTTTCGCCTAGTTTCAATTTTAGTATCCCTAATAGAGTAATATTTATAGCAACTCCACATAGTCAGACCACCCAACAGATAAAAAGAGTAAAAAAATACAAAAAACGACACCTGAGTGATTCGAACACTCGCTCCCGAGGGAAATGCCTAAATACTTCCTATGGAAATAGCAGGGCATCGCGTTAACCACTCCGCCAAAGTGCCGAATTTGATTTAGTGGCGATTATGTCGCATTAAATAGGTGTCACGATTCCTTACATGTCAACGCGACAACTTGGATACATCCAAATCTCAGCTATTAAAAAGTAATTGAGAGGAATAATTGTGTAAATCGTAATCCAGAATATACCCCTCTCTGCGCTCTAGAAAAATAACGCACTTACCCCTCCCTCACGCCACAAACGTCACCCACCCAATGTTCCTCACACCAAACAGCTCGGGTGTGGGGAAGTGACACAACCAACGATAACGATAACGACCAAGCTCGATGGCCAGCTCGGAGCCTCTCCGAACCACGACAACCACCACGACAACCACCCACCAACCCCTCAACACCATACACACCCGCCTCAATGGCAGACACCACCCCCTCCCCTCCCGCTCCCGCGCCCCCAATCGGGAACTACATCCTAGGATTCCTCCTCATCGGACTAGCCTGGGGCTTCACAACGCCCTTCATCCGCGCCGCAGCGCGCTCGCATAAGCCTCCGCCCCATCCCATTCTCGAGACGGCGGCGGTGAAGAATAGCAGGATCAGGAGCGCGGTGTATGGCGCGTTCTTTGGGATTACGGATCTGCTCAGGAATTGGCGGTATGCGGTGCCGTTGGTGGTGAATTTGACGGGGAGTGTGTGGTTCTTTTTGTTGATTGGGCAGGCTGGTGAGTTTTGGGGTTCCGGGGCAAGGGGATGCGGGATATGGGCTAATGGATGGCAGAATTGAGTCTTACGGTGCCGATTACGAATTCGCTGGCGTTTTTATTTACGGTGATTGGGGATTGGTATGTGGAGGGGAAGGTTATTAGTAGGGATACTTGGATTGGGATGACGTTGAGTTTGATTGGCATTGCGTTGTGTGTGCAGAGTAAGTTGTAAATATGGGAGGGGAGTGTATATGAGAATTTGATGTGGGGTTAGATATATGATTGTGTTGATAGATAGATTTTGCTGGTTGATGCGGGCGGATGGCCGGGTGAATGGGGGTAATGAACAATTCTCATTTTGTGGCTTGTACGTCGTTGTTAGACATTGAGACCCAGCCAATCATAATTCGAAAAGAAGCTATTTTTGATGGATAAACCGCTGGAAGGGATAGATGATATGTTTAGGAATTGAAGATCGACAAGATCGTTTATGCTACTATTATTCTTTAGTTTTCCTACGCTATCTTTATTATTACCAGTTATTTATACTCGCAGATGACTCGAAATATTTGGAACTCAGTATAAAAATACAACAATTAATTTTAGTATAATTATTCCAAGGAATCGATATATCCACTCTGTTTGATGGTCTGACCCTTGACGATAAATTATTAAAAGCTAGATATTAAAAAATATATTGTCATACTGAAGTTCTTTAACACAACCTTACACCGTCATCACTACCTATACCAACTCTGACTAGCCCCAGCTCAAGCAACCCCCGAGGAGGTCGGACCAACTACTCTATATAAAGCGTATATTATAGAACGCCATGAGTGGGAGCTACTATATAGTCCCCAAGACCATGACCCCATAGGGACCCTTGCATATGACTTTTCTCCAAACCCCAACACCCCCAAATCCTACTCCAACTCTACCCTTGAAGATCACTGGCCGCTCTGACTCCTGTACGCATCTCGAAGCCAACAACCATGCATCAGAAACACTTTGTCTCCAAAACCCTCGGGCTACTTCCGAGAGCACATAATCACCGGGTAGAAACGGAGCGACAGTCGGCCTGCAATAAACACGCAAGCAGTCCAAGATAGCTCACGGGCCCTTGTCCAGGCACAGTTTCATGTGGACTCCTCACCTGCTTTCGCGTCTATCTACGCTCTGGGTGCTCAGCCTTTTGTGCCGAGGTTTGATTGTTTTGGGAATGGCGCGTTGAAATGTTCGAATTTTGGCGGAGGGAAGGCTTGGGCACGTCAGCCTCGTTGATTAGGTAAGCGGTTGCATTCACATGCAACGCAGTTGAGAGCGTCATCGCAAACAATTTGTCCAATCAGAGGCTGTCCTTTTCTCCAAAACCATGTCCCTTGGCCCGGAAATAATCGATAAGAGCACTAGGCTGTTTTCGGTATATACTTTAAGAATGTCCGAGGTAAGTTTCTACAGCCAGACCTTGGGTGGTACTTCACCGAGAACTGGTCTTCCCCCAAATTCTGGGGAATTGACGGCTGTCATTGGTCTATTGACGTGAATCTTGCTGAGCTCAGCACGAATTATAAGAGGTTTCGCCTTCAAAATGTCGGGATAGGTGAGGGATGAAGGTACTTTGGCCGACCCTTCCCGAGCCAAATCTGGAACTGTTTTCGCCTCGTGCCGGTCGTGGGGCATTTCACGGCTCAAGAGTCATATATACCACGAGTTCCTTCCCCCCTCGCGGGGATTTTTTTATTGTATTATATATATTCGATTGCCCAGATCGTCCCTATTGTTATTTCTACCGTTGCTTGTAGAAATTTATATTCATTCGTGTGTTCCAACATCTCACCTGGAATATAATAACCGCATCCCATCACCTCTGACATCATCTTTATACCACCTATATACCCGTGACTCACGCGACCCCAAAATCCATTATGGCTTCAAACAAGATGGCAGCTCCGCCTGCGGATTTGGCCAAGGAGGACGCAGCTTTCGCTGCTGAGGTTGCCGCCGTTAAGCAGTGGTGGTCGGATTCGAGATGGAGGCAAACCAAGAGGCCGTTCACTGCTGAGCAAATCGTGGCGAAGAGGGGCACAATCCAGATCAACTACCCCAGCAACAACCAGTCGAAAAAGCTCTGGAACATCCTCGAGCAAAGATTCAAGGTATGTTGCAATTTTTTACGTTGGTGCGAGGAGAAAGTGTGGCATGCTGACATGTGATTCATAGGAGGGCGATGCGAGCTACACATACGGCTGCCTCGAGCCAACAATGCTTACCCAGATGGCGAAGTACCTTGATACCGTCTACGTCTCTGGCTGGCAATCATCCTCGACTGCCTCGTCGAGCGACGAGCCCGGCCCAGATTTGGCTGATTACCCTTACGTGAGTTGCCCCATATGATAACTGCAGCAAGACCATCGCTAACAGACTTAGACCACCGTCCCCAACAAAGTGAACCAGCTCTTCATGGCACAACTTTTCCACGACCGCAAGCAGCGCGAGGAGCGTGCTACCACCCCCAAGGCTAACCGCGCTGGCGTGGCCAACATCGATTACCTCCGCCCAATCGTTGCTGATGCCGATACTGGACACGGTGGTTTAACTGCCGTCATGAAGCTCACCAAGCTCTTCATTGAGAAGGGTGCTGCTGGTATTCACATTGAGGATCAGGCTCCAGGTACCAAGAAGTGCGGCCACATGGCTGGTAAGGTCTTGGTCCCAATCAGCGAGCACATCAACCGTCTCGTTGCCATCAGAGCCCAGGCCGATATCATGGGCACTGACCTCCTCGCCATTGCCCGCACTGACGCCGAGGCTGCCACCCTCATCACCACCACCATCGATCCCCGTGACCACCCCTTCATCCTCGGCACGACCAACCCCAACCTCCAGCCCGTCAACGAGCTTCTCATCAAGGCCCTCGAGGCCGGAAAGACTGGCGGCGAGCTCCAAGCCATCGAGGATGACTGGACTGTCAAGGCTGGCCTGAAGACCTTCGGCGAGGCCGTCGCTGCCGCCATCACTGCCACCCAGCGTGCAAATGCCAAGTCCCTGATCGCCAAGTTCACCCAAGAGTCCAAGGGCAAGAGCAACACCGAGGCCCGCGCCATCGCCAGGAGCATCGTCGGCAAGGACGTCTTCTGGGACTGGGACAACCCAAGAACCCGTGAGGGTTACTACCGCATGCAGGGCGGTCTTGAGTGCGGTATCAACCGCGCTCTCGCCTACGCCCCATACGCTGACGCCATCTGGATGGAGTCTAAGCTACCAGACTTCAAGCAGGCTGAGGCCTTCGCCAAGGGCGTCCACGCTGTCTACCCCCAGCAGAAGCTTGCGTACAACTTGTCGCCGTCGTTCAACTGGAAGACTGCGATGCCCCGCAACGAGCAGGAGACCTACATCAAGCGTCTCGCCAACCTCGGATACTGCTGGCAGTTCATCACCCTGGCTGGTCTGCACACCACCGCGCTCATCTCTGACAAGTTCAGCAGCGCGTACAGCCAGCAGGGCATGCGTGCCTACGGCGAGTTGGTCCAGGAGCCGGAGATGGATGGCGGTGTTGATGTCGTCAAGCACCAGAAGTGGTCGGGTGCGAACTACGCGGATGAACTGTTGAAGATGGTGCAGGGTGGTGTGTCGAGTACGAGTGCCATGGGTGCCGGTGTTACGGAGGACCAGTTCAAATGAGTGATTGTTGCGTAGATGGTGGAGGATGACATGACAGGAGTATTTTCTTTTTAGGCGGCTATCGCCCGTGTACTGCAGGGTAGAACATGTAGCATAGATAAAAGGCTGCGTGATGGGCTGTAAATATGGAATTCATTATTATCAATACTTTTATCTGGCTTTTGTAGCTTTGTTTACATGCATCGTGAGAATACTACCTGTAGGGTGATAAGGGGACCTACCCCTGGATCCTTGGTTCCAGGTTACGAATGCATCAAGGGCTGCTTGTCTTTCACCGCGTCAACAGTCAAGACGGCACGCCATCTGAAAACAGCGTGCTATTCTGTCTCCAGTTTATGTCATGTGTCGTTGTGAAGTTGTTGACAAGATCCGCCCTAATTGTGGGAATGACATGCATAACTCTAATGCACTTTATCTTTATTTATCCTTCTGGGGCTTTGGCGCGTGTAAACGACGGATTTGGTGCCTAGATGCGCAGACCCCTGCTAATCCAGTATTGGCGATGCCAACTTACGCCAATGATCGCCGTCGGCTGGGCAACGTCGTCATCATGAAATCGTAATTCCTTGAGTAACCAACGGTAAGGAAAAGGAAAGGAACGAGAAGAAGGATGATAATAATAATAGTAAATGGCAAATGTTTAAAATAGGAAATTCAAATATATCCTATTATCATACAGGGTTGGAGGGATTGCTGAAACTTGGACGTCGTATTTGTAAATATTCGCTTCCAGCCACTCATCCACCTCCCCAGCCTCGTCAACCGGCTGACGCGAGTACGCCCGCCGCAGCAAGACAATCCGCAGCTATTACTTGAGGAGCTCCCACAGGCACATATAACAAACAACCACCGACATCACCGTCGCCTCTAATGCAATTACACATCTAATATATCATTCATCTCTTAGAGCCAGTTGCTTCCGCTCTTTAGAATATGGTCAGCTGAATTTCTGCACCTCTTATAACTTTCTAGGTACTTTTGTACCGTTACTCGACTCGACGTCAACAACAACACAACCCGCCCGCCAACGACGGCCACAACGCCCCCCCTTCGGCCACCCTCACAAACGAAATAAATCACAACCATGGCGGAAAAGACGAAAGTCCATTCGGCGGGCATCTATGCCGATATGACAGTGGACGGCCCTGAGATAGGGACCTTGGTAATTATCGTCGACCGCGCGAAGAATCTGCCCAACCGCAAGTCCATTGGGAAGCAGGACCCGTACTGCGCAGCCAGATTGGGGAAGGAAGCGAAGAAGACGAATACAGACCGTCGCGGAGGCCAGACTCCTAAGTGGTAAGCTCTCAATTCCCTGATATCTTCTTGCTGTGCGACGAAAGGTAGCATGTTCTCTAACACATGCTTCACAGGGATCAAGAGCTCCGTTTCACAGTCCACGATTCTCCCGACTACTACCAGCTCAAGGTTTCCGTCTTCAACGATGACAAGAAGACTGACCTTATCGGAGAGTCTTGGGTAAACCTCCAAGACGTTCTCGTACCTGGTGGCGGTCAGAACGACCTGTGGCACACGCTGAATTACCGCGGTAAATACGCGGGAGAAATCAGAATCGAGATTACCTACTACGACACCAGGCCCAAGCAAGAGAAGCCGAGGGAGAGAGTCAGAGAAGGCGCGCCGAGCGCAGTGGAAGGAGGCAGAGAATCCCTGGCCGGACCGAGAGGGCCGAAGGAGAAGCCAAAGAGGAGACCACTGCCAAGTGACCCCACGGGCGCAACGCCAAGTCCGATAGAGACTCCGGAAAGGGCACAACCGCAGCCCCCGAGAGGGTATACAAATGCGACGCCGGATCATCCGCCTCAACAGCCCAAAATGCATGCTACGCCAGTGCATGCTGCGCCAGTACCGGAGTATACCCAAGCCCCGCAGCCAGTCGCATACAATACACCCGAGCATGTCCAGCCTCCGCAGCAGAGGCAGTATGCTACCCCTGAGCATGTTCAAGTTCAGCAGCCGCGGGGATCAGCGTATAATACCCCGCCGGCATATATCCAGGCGCAGTCTCCTCTGCAGAATCTGGAGTATAACACTCCAACACATGCTAGGACGCACTCACAAGTGATCCAAGGCCGATATGGACCTACTGGAATGGATCAACCACCGCTCCAAACAGACTATAGTACCCCGCCGCCACATGTTCTTCCACAATCTCATAGCAAGCATGTCTCACCTGCTGTCAATAACTATAGCCAAGCACCAGGCATGACACCTGACAGGCATCATCCGCGGGATATGTACAATGATAGACATGACGACTATGGCCAGCCTCGTGAGGAGAACTACAATGGTAGCAATGTCTCCAGTAGACACGAGGATCCTTACAATGGCAGTAATGTCTCTAGTAGACACGAGGATCCTTACAATGGCAGTAATGTCTCTAGTAGACACGAGGATCCTTACAATGGCAGTAATGTCTCTAGTAGGCATGAGGATCCTTACAATGGCAGTAATGTCTCCAGTAGGCATGAGGATCCTTACAATGGTAGCAATATCTCTAGTAGACATGAGGATCCCTACACTCGCAGCCGAAATGATCTTCGACAGGAGTATGCACCCCAACAAATGGCTTACGAGCCACCTGTTTCGGATTACGACCCTCCGTCAAGCCCTGAAGGTCCACCACCGCCGCCACCGGTACACAGGGTTCATCAAACCGCTGCTGCACCTGCTTCTAGCCCTAGCTATGGGTTCCCTCCACCAAACCCAACGAGAGAAGCTCAGTTTGATCATCTGAGGCAAGATAGCCAGAGGCATTCCGTGCCAGCTTATTCTCAGAATGCTCCGCAGCAACCCCAGCAACCGCCACAACCGTACACTCCTCCACGGCAGCAACATGCTCCAGTGCCAGCAGCACCACCGCCGTCGTACGGCCAACAAGATCACTACCAAGGATCCGCACCAAGGCATAACTCATATGACGATAGGTACCACAACTCCAACACGTTCAGCTCTATGCAACCAACCGTTGAGGATGCGCCGCCGTCACCCACACAATTCGCCACTGCTTCTCACCGAGCTAGTGAGCCGCAGATGTCTCAATATGGAGACCGACGATACGATGATGTCCCGTCCCCGGCGCCTTTGAACTTGAATGGCGGGGGGAGCACAAAATCTGGAAATTACAAGATGAATGTCAACACTTACAGCAACAGCAATGTACCACAAACGGTCGTTGAAAATCGACACGACGACCCTTATTATGACCAGCCTCCACCAGCGCCGATGGATAATGGGCCACGGTCATATACTCAGGATCCTATTGATCCCCCGCAAAGTGGCTTCATGCCATCGCTCCCTCCATCGCTGGTAGCAGGCTTTGACCCCCTAATCCAGCGCGGGATCTCCGATAGGATCCACTCCGAGACCCGGCCCAGAGGCGACAGCTACACCCAGTTCTCCGGCTCGCCAACGCATTACTCCGAATCGCCGCCGGCATACCCCCCACAACAACCTCAATACCGCGATGATGCATACAGCCAGCCGAGTGGCTACCCACCCCAAGTCGCTCCCGCCGACCGCCAATCCCGCGGCATCCCATCAACCTACACGAGCGTCATCAAACCCCAACCTGTCTCTCCTCACCCTCCCTCCCCCAACCCCTCACTTGGCCAAACTCACACTGTGCGCCGAAAATCCATATCCCCTCAACCACCCTCGCCCTCTCCACGCCCCCTCTCCTCGGGCGTTCCCTTCGGGCCCGACGACTACTCATCCCTAAACCCACATGCACCAGCCGTAACATCCAATGAGCCCGACCCAGACGCTAAAATCATCCTCTACGACGGCCGAGAAGTCGATCCCTCTGACCACCTCCCCGAAGCATCATGGGCCGCCCTCCCGCCAAACCTACAGAAGAAACTCGACGCTGAGGCGCGCCAGCAACGCACTCCTACATCTGGGGCGCGTAGAATGGAACGTCGTGAGCGTCCGCAGAGTTCGTATGCGGAGTCTACGCCACCGCCAGTATCGGCTGGGCGCACGAGGCTGCAGAAGAAGGCGAATCGCATGTCTGTTGGTCCTGCTGCGCCGGTGGGTGGTTCGAGTCCGTTGGCGCCGATTAGTCCGAACCCCAATGTTTATACGTCACAGCCTGGGTCTCGGGATGGTGGGGGCAGGAGTCTGGTGAGGGCGCAGACTGGGGATTGGGGGGGAGATGGAGGATATGGAGGGGGGAATGGGTATAGCACTGGCTCGCCGGGGTATAGGGGACATACTGCTGGGCCGCCGCCGGTACCGGGGAAGGTGCCGCTTAATGCGGGGCAGGCGAGGGGGGAGCCGCAGGAGAATGCGTGGGCGCTGCTGGAGGAGATGAAGAGTATTGATCTTGGGAGTGGGAGGGCGAGGAGGAGGAAGGGAGGTGCGGTTGTTTGAGTGAGGGGTATATATATTTATGGTATTGGGATTTAGGATTGGAAGGGGAAGGCAAGGGGGGAATCAGTTTATGGGATTGGAGTTTGGGGGGGATCGAAAGGCGTTTGTTTTTGTTTGGGATGGTGGGCGGGATTTTTTATGGCATTTGGACGGTGGGATGGATGGATCGACGGATGGATATCTGTCTCCTGGATGAGTAATGTAACATAACATAGATGCGTTCCATGATACCAAAAGATTTCTTTCAATGACTATGGTCACTATATACTATGTGAGAGATGCTATTGGTAGTTAGGAATGTTTGATAACTTTCGTCTTTCGGAACAACAACAGAAACTGTCCCTCATGATAGGCGTGTTATGGAATTTGCTTCCCTAGACCCTGAAGGGGTCCAGACGTGGTCTCACAAAGGCACAATCACCATCATCCCGCGTAACCCTTCCCAGCCCCCAACATCAAGTCACCCCTGCACCATACTGCACCGTACAACCTCACACTCACCTCCTCCCCAGCCAATCCCACCAAACAACCACCTCCCAGAGTCTCCAATGACCACCACCCTCCGACTCGGTCAAATCCTAAAAGGCACTCTAAGCACCTACACCCTCACGAAACAACTCCAAGGCTCCGTCTGGCTCGCAACGTACCACCTCATTCCCCCCTCTCACCACCTCACAAACGCAACCCCCCTAGGAACCTCGCCGGGGAAAAATCCATCATCAAAAGCGTGCGGCACAGGCGTCTAGAAAACGAGCGCGATGTCCTGAAGCGTTTCCAGGGCCGCGCGCCGGGGCTGAGGGAGCTAGTGGATGAGATTGAGGGCGCGGAGGAGGCGCCGGCGATTGTGTTAAAACATCTTGATGATGACGCTTTAAACATATCGTCGGCGCGGAGGTTTACACGGGCTGAGGTTACGTATGTTGCTAAGACGGTACTGGAGGCGCTGGAGGTGTTGCATGGGGAGGGGTTTGTGCATACTGGTATGTCGGAATTTAATAGGATTGGAGATGGGGAGAGGGGTGCTTGGAGGCTGATAAGATGTAGATATCAAGCCGGATAATATTCTGGTTAATTATAGTGAGCAGAAAACTCGCGTTGTCACGGCGCGGCTGGCGGATTTAGGGAATACAGTTCCTAATGACTCGGAGTACGCGCGTGATGGGTTTCCCATTGGAGCACCCATCTTTCGTAGCTCGGAGGCTGCTTTACGGTTACCCTGGGGTTGTGCGACGGATATATGGTCGTTAGGAACGACGGTGAGTTTTTGGAGATATTTGAAATCATCACCTATCTGACTTCGTATAGCTTATAAGTCTCATCTGGGGACTAAACTTCCACATCTTCAAGCCCGACGTCCCCTTCGACCACGAAGAGCACGAATTGGAGATCCTAATGAAACACTGCCAGTTCTTCGGTCCCTACCCGCTATCATACAAAGACCTCGCCGATTTGGAGACGCAGAATGTTCTTGCGCATGTTATGAATACGATTGGAGGGGCGACGACGGGGAAGGATTTGAGAAAGCCGTTTTACTTGGCTGGAGAGAAGGAGATTTTGAAGGAGGATAGGGAGTTTTTGGGAAGGGTGATGAAGTTGGATCCGAGGGATAGACCGACGGCGAGGGAGCTGTTGGGGGATAAATGGTTTGAGGATCCGGGCGATGATTTTCCGTCGGGGAGGTAGTGCTTTATCTGCGCAATTTGGACTTTGGGATGTATTTGCTGTTGTTATACCCCTCGTTCATCTCACTGTAATATACACACATCTCCACCTCTCCACGATTGGGAAACTATTAATGCCATCAACTAACCCGAATGGCGCCAATATATACTCCGTAGACTCAGACAACTAACCACAGAACATTTCCTATGATTAAAACGATGAACGAATAAGCTTCCACACGGACCACTGTTTCAGCCTTGTAGTCGGGACAATTTTTCAGCTTGCTTACTTTTGTGGGCTTTGACTCCACGCCGATTTCCTAAAGAGGCAATTCCAACGTCGATGCAATTTATACCCAGTCCTCGCCCCTGTATGCGCTTCGATCCTACGAGCGGCATCACCGCCCAAACATGACTCGGATATTTTCCCCAGAGGCGCGCAGGAATTGCGCGCCTTCATCTACAATATATCGCACTGGGGGAATTTGGGCGACGAAAAGGTTGTCTTTATGCGACGCTTTTGAGCCGAGTGAGAAAGGGATTCTCACATTCACGACGATAGAGTAGATGCGATGGATCCCTCCCTCAAGCAGCCTGGTGTGAGGAATGAACTCAAAAGGCTCTGGGTCACAAAATTGAGTTTGCGATGCATCTCGAGCACTGTCTGTCTCATAGCTATTGGCTTCTCTGCAGCAACGCATTTCATTGAGATTATACTGCTAGCTCCAGTGAGTGACCGCCATCCCACGGTCTACACCTGACAACTTCTAACAACCCCACCTCATATAGGCCTCTATCATACTGGTGTGGAATACCACTGAAGGAATCGCCCTAATCGTTCGTCGACGTGTCTACAAGGGAATCCTCCCAGGGGTCTGCGTCGGCGTCGACCTGCTCCTATGGCTCGCACTCGGGGTCTGCGCGGCTATAACGGGGCCTACAGTCGGGTTGCCATATCACTATTATACCGGCTCATATTACTACTCTTATGATTACTACTCCTTTTCTACATATCGTATTATTGCTGTGGCCTTGAGCATACTCGCAACGTACGACACCCCATCAGGAAATACGCGCCTCCTAGGACTGGCTAACATCTTCGTTGTTAGGCTTCTTCAAATCTCCCTCTTCATTATAGCATGCGTCGAGACGCACCGCCGGCGTAAAGGCGTTGTACCATTCGCTTCCCCACCTTTCAACTCAAATCAGCAATCAGGCCCCTTTAATCCAAACCAACCTCATTACGCATTCCATCCAAACCCGGAACCCGTCTCCTTCATCCACAACCGCTACTCCCAGCAGCCCGGCACATTCGTCCCAAACCCCAACCCCACCACCTTCCCCGGAAACCCACAAATGGCATACTACCCCTCATCCCCCGACAGGTATTCCAACAGCCAAACACAAACACGAACGCCCTCCACCCAATCGTCCGCCTCGCAGCCCACGCCATTCGGACAAGGCACCCTAACGCCCTCGCACAGAAGCATCTCTCCCTTACAGCCTACTCAATGGCCCGGACATCCCCCGCCGCAAGGGCAACAGCACCATGAGATGTCCAGCTCCCCGGCACCTCACACAGCAGGAGTGTTCAGCGGTGCCCCCCGCGTGCGATTTAGCGTCGGACCCCCTAATGTGGCGGTGGGGTACAGGGGTGCTTCACCACAGTCACATCATGAGTTGTCGGGTGGTATTCCAGTGCCAGCGGGATTCACGCAGATTGCTTCCCTGCAGCAGCAGCAGGCGCAGTTTGGGAGCCAGGCGGGCAGTCCGCAGCCGAGGTATGAGATGTATGCGCGGACTATGGGGGCCGAAAGAGACGCAAATCCGCATGAGATGAGGGGGATAAGGTAGGAAGATGGAGAGAGAGAGGTGGGAGAGGAATAATAGGGGACGAAAGGAAGAGTGTGATATGATACCCCAAGTAAAAGGCAGCGCCTATAATTTGTTTTGTGTAGCTCTAGTGGAGGAGAGATGTATATTTGCCGCCATGGCATTAGGGAGGTAAATATTAGGCTCGTTGGAAAGCTAGGATGATTGTTTTTTTTAGTTGTCAGCATTGCATTATGGTAGAGGTTTGTGGCGTCGATTTGACTACGCCGCTTGCTAGTCTAGAATTCTAACATGCGTGCAAATCTTAGACAGGAGTGTTCTAGACATAGAGAGGGGTTCGCCTTATTTTCATCTATTTTGCAGGAAAGCAGAGTAGTTAACAATAGAATCCTATTCACTTAATTTATTCCTTCACAAAACAAGGCTATGACTATCCCTTTCTCCTCACCGGTTCGCATTAAGCCGCGCTTATAAAAACGATCTACACTAATTTACACCAGCCTCGCCCCCCCTGCATGCACCCCCATCCCCGCCCCCAAAATGGCCAAACAACATCTCCTCCCCAGCCGCCGTTCGCGCCTTCTATCGCAATTTCATCGCGCTGGCGACCTTTGCGCGCGACGGAAACGGCGTTTATGCGGGCGACTTCTGCGATTTTCGTGAGGATCGCACATTCTCACAACCGTAGCGATGGATCCCTCACAGCAACCTCAAGTGGGTGTCGAAGTTAGGAGGCTCTGGGTTACGAAACTGAGCTTGCGCTGCGTTGCGGCCGTTGCTTGTGTCATCGTCGTCGGCTGCTGCTTTGGGAGTTATTATATCAACGTCCTGCCTATAGGTCCAGTAAGTTATTACCGTCCAATCTGGCCCTGCTCCCTTCTAACCCCTTGCCACAGGCCGCCGCCGCTCTGCTATGGAACATCGCTGAGGGAATCACCCTAATTGTCCGCCGCCGCTCATACAAGGGCATCCACCCCGGAGCCTGCGTCGGCGTAGACCTAGTCCTCTGGCTTGCAGTGGGAGGGATGGCAGGGTACCAGGTAGCGCTGCTCGTGGATACGGGGGATTATTCGTATTATGTCCCTACGGTGTTTTATGTTGCTGCGGTCTTTGGTTTGATCGCTACGTACGTTTCTCCTCCAACTTGACGATACGGACTGACACGTTCTTGGTAGAGCTTTACATATCGCCCTTTTCATAATAGCAAGCATCGAGACGCACCGCCGAAATACCGCCAACATCCCACATGCGCCAGCGCCGTTCTACCCAAATCAACCTGGGATATACAATCCAAACCAACCCGGGCCCTTCAACCCCAATCAACCCCCCTTCAACCCTCACCAACCTCACGCCCCCTTCAACCCCAACCAGCAATCCACCCCCAAACCGCCCGGCGCATTCGTCCCAAACCTCACCCCCACNCCCCAACCCCCCATCCAACAACCCCAACCCCACCACCCCCCGCAATGGCAAGGCGCACACCACGAAATGTCCAGCACCCCAGCCTTCCACGCCGCGGTCCCAGCAAACCACCACGAGATGTCTAGCACCCCCGCCTTACATCCCGCTGCTCCAGCACGCATGGGGTGGGGCGTCACGGCCGCGGCGCCGTTGCAGCCAGGGTCAGGATATGAGATGCCGACCGCCTCATCGGCGCCGGGGGGTGTTGTGGGCGCTGCACCACAGGGGGGACAGCTGTATGAAGTAGGGGGAGGGACGCCGGCGCAGAGGTACGAGATGAGGTAGGGGGGTTGGAATGTAGGGGGGGGAGTGTAATGTGGTGATACCCTGGTTGAGAGTCGAGAGTTTGGTTTTGGGGTGGAGTGTAGATAGTTGCGGTTGTGGGTTTGTGGGAGCCATTCGGGGGCTGTGTAGAAAAGTTGTGGATGTAGTATGATACCTTTTCTTTTGTCTGTATAGTCGAGTTGGCGCTGTGTCGAACTCATGGTGTAGAGTTATGTGGATTCATCTGGATAGGCTACTTGTCTGCCATTGGTTTCAAGAGTTTTGAAATGTGGGAATATTAATTCATCTATCAACCTCATTTCTTCGTTCATGAGATGTTATAGCTATCCCACCCATTCTTCATCCGTCTCTCGCTCACATTCCCACTCCCCACTACCACATCCCCTTTTATTAAAAAGAATCACCCCCCACGCTCCATCCCTAACCCAGACTCCCCCATCCCCAAACACCAACCCAACTCCCCCCCAACAGCGGCAACAACACCAACGACGTGACACCAGCAGGCATCACCACCTACTCAAAGAACTTCCCATAAGCCGCCTTCTCCCTCCTCGCCCTCTCCGCCGCCCTCGCCTTCACAGCACCCAACTCCTTCACCACCGCCGCATCGCCCGGCACCAGCCTCTTCGCCTCCTCCAAATCCTTCACCGCAGCCTCATCATCCTTCAGCCCCACGCTCGCCAGCGCACGCCTATACAGCGCCTTAGCCTTCTCCACGTCGCTGATCTGCGGGACCTCCAGCGCGTAGGTAGCAGACTTGGCCGCCTCGGGGAAGAGGGACAGTTTGTTAGAGAGCAGGGCCGAGTTGGAGTTCAGCGTGAAGCGGAGCTGGCGGAGGGCGGTCTTGTCGGCGTCGGAGGCGGAGTCGAGATCAGGGTCTTCGTTGAGGTAGCGTAGGCCCTTTTGGTATTTATCGAGTCCCAATTGGAGGTTCCCAGCCTTGAAGGCAGTGTTGCCGTACTCCTTGAGTGCGGTAGCGATCTTCACAATCTCGGCGGCTTCGAACTCTTTGTCCCCCGTCTTGGCGTCCTCGGGGAAATCCTCGTAGGCGTCGCCGGTCGAGTCGGGCTTCTTCGCATCGCCGATCTCGTAGTCGGCTGGGAGCTCACCGCAGGCGGTGATGGTGACGTCCTTGGCGGGCTTATCGGAGCCCTGAGTAGGCAGGTTCTCAATCTGTCTCACGATCGACTTCCCCGCGACCACCTCACCGAAGACGACATGTTTATCATCCAAATGCGGGGTCGGCACCGTAGTAATAAAGAACTGACTCCCATTCGTCCCCGGCCCCGCATTCGCCATGCTCAGGAGGAAAGGCTTGGTGTGCTTAATCTCGAAGTTCTCATCCGCGAACTTCTCGCCGTAGATGGACTCACCGCCCGTTCCGTTGCCGGCGGTGAAATCACCTCCCTGGATCATGAATTGCTTGATTACGCGGTGGAAGGTGGAGCCGGCGTAGGAGAGGGGCTTGCCGGACTTGCCGATGCCCTTTTCGCCTGTGCAGAGGGCGCGGAAGTTGGCGGCGGTGAGGGGCACGATGGCATCGTAGAGGGTGAAGATTATGCGGCCCACGGGCTTGGAGCCGATGGAGATGTCGAAGTAGACGAGAGGGCTGGGCATGGTGGCGGTTTGGGGGGGAGTATGCCTGGGAGGTGGATTGAGAGGTGAGGTTGAAGGTTGAATTGGGTTTTTTGAGTGTTTGTGTTGTGTTGTGTGTTTTTTGAAGCTGAAGATCGAGGTGTTTGTTTGCGGTGAAGGTGGGGGTTTAAGAGCTTCGAGGCCTAGTGGTTCTTGAAGCTTCCATGTTGGGGGGGGCGGGCCGGATTATTTATTAGCCGCGATTGCGGGGGAGGGGTTGTTTGGATTAGGGTCCTTCGGGCAATATACGTTCAGCAATACCCTGCAGTTAATAAATGGTTTGATTTATAGAGATACGTAGCAATAGCATCTTCAGATTATTCATTAACTTTAAATTATACCTGATTTATTCTCTGTTCTGCATTGTTCCCATTACCGTCATTTTCATTATCATCATATACCCATCCTCAAACCTATCCCACACCCCTTACACAAACACACATAAACACACAACCCACACCACCCATCACAATCCCCCCTAAATCCCCCACTCCCTCCTCTCCCCCTCCGACGGCACAACCCTCCAACACCACCCACACCAACTCCTCTCCCTCCCCTCCCTCTCCCTCCCCATAAACCTCCCCTCCCTCCTCTCCTCCTCCCACTCCTCCACACACCCTCCCACCCTCGCCATCCTAACAAGCTTCCTCTTCACCACCCCCCCAATCCCTTCAATCTCATGCCTCGCATACCCCGCCCCCCTGCGTTCACTCCCACTCCCCGCACTCCCCGAACTAGGCGTCGGACTAACAACTCCCCCTCCCCTTTCCCTGCTGTCCCTATCCCTCCCATCCGCCGCATCCCCCTCACGCAAATCAACAGCATCGCAATCAACCTCCTCCTCCACCACTGCAGCACCCACACACCCCCCCGCACGTCCACACTCAAAACTCCCATTCCCCTCCCCCAGCGACGGGCCGTAGCGCGTGCGCCACCGCCAGATAGAGTCATACGTGCTATCCGCGCTTCTTAGCCCACGGCCACAGGGCGCGCACAGCCAGACGCCGGAGGTGGCGCAGAGGCAGACGGAGCGGGAGAGGATGGAGCTGGTTATTGGGTTGGGTGTTGTGGTGGGGACGGGGGGAGAGAGGAGGGAGGGGAGGGGGAGGGCGAGGCAGGCGGGGCAGAGGCGGCGGTGGCGGTGGTGGAGGAGGATTGGGGCGGGGGGTTTGATGGCGCAGTTCTGAGTTGGTTAGGATTGTGATTGTGTGTATGGTGCGACTTGATGATGGGGTTGTTGGGCTATTTCTTCGGAGAGGGGAAAGGGAGGGCGTAAACGTACCCTGCAAACAACAACCCCGCACCTCCTACACTCGCCCACTAAATCCCTTGCGCACTCCCCTACCTTGCCCTCTGCACCCGCGCCGTCTTCTTCAACAAAATACCAGTTCGTGGCACGCGCACGGTAGCGGAGGGTATGGTTCTTATTCAACTCGACAGCATCATTGCTACATCGTAGCGTGCGATTGATGAGCTGAGAGCGGAATTGGAGCAGGTTCTCCCGGATCTGCCGGCAGGTGCGGGCGAGGCTATCGAGGGTATTGAGGTCGATGTGAGAAGTTATTAGTGTTGCTGCGCTGTGGAGTGTCAGTCTCGTCTTAGCATGAAATTGGAAACGGTCTAGGAGGGAGGAGGGACAAACGGATAGCATGCAAAGGCTTCGGTGATGGAGTTGCGGTTTGCATTGATCACCTCCGGAGCTTGGGGTTGGGGTTGGTTGGATGAGGACATGGAGAGAGATGCTGGACCACCTGTCTCAAACGCAGCACGCGCCTGGCATTCAGCGGCGTACCGCGCGTCGGCGTCTTGGGGGGCCTCGTCGTCGTCGGAGAGCTCGACGAAGACGGCCATGGCGGGGTAGATGGAGCGCTGTCTGGGCCTGGAGGAGAGATGGTGGGGGAGATGCACGGTCTAGAAGATGGCGGCAGGATGAGAGAGTGGCCGCCTCAATGGGTCCATTGGAGGTTTACCGGTCGACGGTGTGGTCTGGACTTGTGGCTGGTTGATGTAGAGGTGGAAGGAGGTGGCGGGGGATGGATCAATCAATATCCGGCAGGGTACCTGATTGATACGGGGTCTTGGCATGGTGGGGTGTGGTGGACGGATTTGTTCCGATGGGGTGCTATACTCCAGAGAGGTAGAGTAGCCGCGCGGTGGCATGGATTAGGGGGATCCGCGGTATATGTTCTGTAAATGGATAGCAGCGGCTGTAGATATGATGTAATTTCCGAGTATAAAGATGTATTCGATTTTGTGCACTTATATTTCCTTATTCCTAGGCTTATCAAAGCAAATGTTTGGTGAGTAAAAGTTAGTAGCAGCACAGCGCTGCTTCTAGCACCTAAGAAGGAAGTTAGTACTGAGTCAAGCGCTGGACAAATGAATTCCCCCACCCTCCTCTTTCTTACTGGGAAGTTTCATATGGGCACGCGACGTCGAGGATGATGGTTGTGGTGGTTTGCACCCCCACGCCGCTTGAGGGGATCCCGGATGGTGGGAAGGGTACAATGTAAAGAGGCAGGGAGGCAGGGACGATGACCGGGGATGGGATGGGATGGAAGCAGGGGAGGAGGCCAGGGACAAGGCGTGGGAGAGGGAGGGAAGGATGCTTCCTTATAGTGTTTTGTATATAAGTACTGTACAGTACAAAGTAAATTTGACAGCGGCTGATTGACGCTGAGGCTGAGAAGGAGCTGCTTAGAAGATGCTATAGCTATATTTACTATAGGGGAATATTATAATAGAATACTATTCCTAGTAGTCTATATCATGTGAAGGAAGCACAGGAAGCGTAGGAAGCTGATCAGCTGACTAATCACAGGGCGTATACTTTTGATGGTGCATCTCACGATAAGCTGCAAGTCACATCGAGTCACCTACATGGTCCAGTACATACGGCGCATTTTTTTTATTTTTTTTTCATACATAAAATACTCCCACCCTACTGGCCAATGCAACCTCATACCGCATCGACTTTTTGTCTTAAAAACCGAGACTTACAGTTACCGTTGGCAAAGCGCCACTCGAGTTTTATGTGATTTATGTGTTTTATTGCTATCAAAAGCGTGTCTGAGTAACAGCCGACTACGGAGAGTATAGCTAATATCTACCACTAATAGGTGCTACGGTTCAGCTGCCAAGATGTTAAAGGATCTCACTTGAGACTGAGGTTCTTACTGCGACTCACTCGGTGGTGTTTAAAATGCTATTAAGGCTCATCTAGACTCTACTCGGTGCTGTTTAGGAAAGGCATGTTTAGAAACTGCTTGTATCTCTAGACCTATTCTGCGTGACGAGTGACTTACCTCCGACTTTACTGTTATATGGAGTATAGAGGGCTATTTTACTATTTTACCACTTATACCACTTGCCACTTACCACTAACATGTCCGCCGTCGGCCCTCCTTAGAGAGTTTAGTAGAGGTTTAGCAGAGTTTAGTAGAGTAGTAGTTAGTCCCCTTCGAGTAATAGTTCTCCGTAGTACCTCCAGTTAGCCCTTATCGACCGCCAAGTGGGGATTTTAAACTACCAAATGTACTCTAGTGCCAAATTATAGTATGGGGGTACATTTGCTCTAAAGCTCTAACATGGACGCCACTAATGATTTTACCCACAATAGAGTCCACAGTATGACGGTGAAGAGAGAACGAAAGAGGACGAACGGGATGGGGAATGGGGGTTAAAACAGTCACGTTAACACATTTAACACAGTAGCTAACAGTCCAAGAGTACTCACCGTCCGAGGATACACCTGCAACAGTGTACCAGTACAATGTAAATACCCTTTACTAATGCATGATTCCATGTACACCTCGTACCCTTCTTGCATATATGTACTTTGTACTATACTCTACTCTACATTGTGGCCATAGACATAGACCCTTCTTTTTGGGCTAATGTATGTGTGTATGTACTGTACATGGTACATTGTAGCTATCTCCCACCACAATCACCACCAAAATACCACCAAACTGTCACACCTCCCTAGAAATAATAATCACCCCAGACTTCTTTCTTTCTTCCTCAACTTATCTATCTTCTTACTACACAACCCCCAAATAGATAAACTCTCCTTACTCCACGTCACTCTCTTTTGCACCTCTATATCAAACATCACAACACAGAAGCAGAAGTATTTCTTGCACCGATTGACCTACCCCGTCCGCCGGTCCTGCCAGTGACGTCTTCCAACCGCCCGAGACCACCAACACTTCAAACAGCGAAACGCCCCCCAGCGACGCCACAGTCCTCCAAAACTGTCCCCCCTCACGATGAGCACGACAGATGGGAATAAACCAAACGAGTCAAACGGTAAAGGCACACCAAGCTCGCCCAGGCGTGTTTCAATCGAGATCGACCAGTTCGCCCCGGCCGAAGCATACTACAGTGTGAAGAACCTAGCTCACCAGAACCCGCGGAGACAGTCGACCTTTTCTACTGTACGTATAGCGGGGTGTATTGTATGCTCGGGATAGCAGCTGACGGGGGAATTTAGAACTACGCTGCTTCACGAGTCCGTGAGGATACTTTGTCTGAACTGCCAGCTCGCCGTGGTAGCCATGGTAAGTTGCCTCTATACCGCCACTCTGAACCACCTGCTCACCAAACCACAGACGAGACAACTCTAGGCCAACTCAAGTTTCTGATCAACGTCGACAGCACACTCGAGAACCTACAGAAGCAAGAAGACACTGATAACAACTTCCAAATCACCATCGAGGATAATGGCCCGAAGGTAGCTCCAACCCCCGTCTATACCAGCTCCGACTACGGAGGTTAACATTATTTCCAGGTCATCTCCCTCGGCACCGTCACTTCCAATGGCTTCCGACGCCATGATATCCGCGGCACATACATGCTCTCGAATCTCCTCCAGGAGCTATCACTGGCCAAGGAGGCCGGTCGTCATATGATTGTGCTGGACGAATCGAGGCTGAATGAGAACCCAGTGAACCGTCTGTCACGTCTCATTAAAGACACCTTCTGGGATAAGTTAACTCGGCGTATTGATGGGCATGTGATTGAGATTGCGGGCAAGGACCCCAAGGACTGGACGGATGACCCCAGGCCCAGGGTGTACATCCCGAGAGGAGCACCTGAGCAATTCGAGTACTACACCCAGGTTGCCAAGGACAGGCCCGAAGTTCGATTGGATGTTCAGTGGCTGCCGGAGAAGATCACCCCTGAGAGCGTCCGTGATATGAACGCAAAGCCGGGGCTGCTTGCTCTGGCGATGGAGGAGTATCGTGACCCGAGCACCCAGAAGATGTCGCTGAGAGGCGTGCCATTTGTTGTCCCGGGAGGTCGCTTTAACGAGCTGTACGGATGGGACAGCTACATGGAGTCTCTAGGTCTCATTGTCAACGGCAGGGTCGACCTCGCCAAAGCCATGGTCACCAACTTCTGCTTCTGCATTAAGCACTACGGAAAGATCCTCAACGCGAACCGATCGTACTACCTGTGCCGCTCTCAGCCGCCCTTCCTCACCGATATGGCATCCCGCGTATACGACAAGATCCAGCACGAAAAGGGCTCCCGCGAGTTCCTCCGCCTCGCCACCCTCGCCGCCATCAAAGAATACCGCAGCGTCTGGACGGCTGCACCTCGTCACGACCCCATCACAGGTCTCTCACGCTACCGTCCGGAGGGCCTCGGTGTCCCCCCCGAGACCGAAGCCTCGCACTTTATCCACATCCTTGAGCCCTACGCCAAGAAGCACAACCTCTCCTTCACCGAATTCGTCGAAGCCTTCAACAACCGCAAGATCCTCGAGCCCGAACTCGATGAATACTTCATGCATGACCGCGCCGTCCGCGAGTCCGGCCATGACACCAGCTACCGCCTCGAGCGCACGTGCGCCGACCTCGCCACCATCGATCTCAACTCGCTGCTGTACAAATACGAAGTCGACATCGCGCGCATCATCCGCGTCCACTTCGACGACAAGCTTGCCGTCCCCGCCGAATTCTGCACCGGCAACATGGTAGCGGGCCAACTCGAGACCTCGGCGCTGTGGGACCGCGCATCCCGCGCACGCAAGAAGGCCATCAACAAGTACCTCTGGAACGAGGAGAAGGGCATGTTCTTCGACTACAACACTGTGACTCAGCAGCAGCAGACCTACGAGTCCGCTACCACCTTCTGGGCCATGTGGGCCGGTCTCGCGACGCCCAAGCAGGGCGAGCAGATGGTCGCGCAGGCCATCCCTATCCTCGAGGCCGCTGGAGGACTATTATCAGGTACCCGCCACAGCCGCGGCGAGATTGGTCTCGAGCGCCCGAATCGGCAGTGGGATTACCCCTATGGCTGGGCACCGCAGCAGATGCTGGCGTGGACTGGGCTGCAGCGGTACGGACACCAGGATGTTGCGGAGCGGTTGGCGTATAAGTGGTTGTATATGATTACCAAGGCGTTTGTGGATTATAATGGGGTGGTGGTGGAGAAGTATGATGTTACGCGCCCTATAGATCCGCATCGCGTGGATGCAGAGTATGGGAATCAGGGGTTGGATTTTAAGGGGGTCGCTAAGGAGGGGTAAGTCACTTTTTTTGGGGGGGGATTTCCTCACATCTCTCTCATTTTTTTTAGAAAAATATACTAACAATCATAGCTTCGGATGGGTAAACGCCAGTTACGTCTATGGCCTGCAGATCTGCAACGTCCATATGCGTCGCGCGCTGGGTACATGCACGCCCTACGACACCTACAGCAAGATGACCGAGCACGGCCAATAAGCTTGCGCTGGGTCACTGCCATCTCCGCCCCATCACGCCGCTGTCTTCATCCTACATCCTCCCCCACTCCCTTCCCCGGGTTTTGGATACATGCATACATACATACATACATACGCACGTTTCTTCCATCTTGTCCACCCATCCACCCTCCCTAGCGAGTTTAACACCCTTGTTTACGATCCCAACGCGCGCAGGTTGGACGGAAGGGGGTATGTACGTTATGCTCGCAGTTGCAGTGTGTCTCATCCGGGGAACTCTTATGTTTAGACCTCCCGGGGTTGCTGGGAAAGGGGAGTGAACTATTATGTTCCTCTGGTTTTTTTTAAACCTCGGTATTAGCCGGGGGCAAGGTGGAGACGGAGTCATCTAGACTGTATACCACTACGATGGCATAGACGGTACATGTGGGCTACAGAACACGTGTGGGGATATGGAACATATCGGCGGCGGCGTCATTGTGTGGTTGGTAGNGGGGGCGGGGATTGTGCACAGCATGGGAATGCATTGTGGGTAGATTGGGGGTTGTAGATAGGAGTAGGAGTTCAATAAAGGGGATTACTGTATTTTTTTTTCTTGCCCTTGAATCTCTAGTGAAGTTCGGAGGGGGTGGTTCGCTGTGTTCTTTGTAATCGTGATCATGGCCCAGATCGTGGTGCGTTTGGCAGCAGCGTATAGGTTAACAGTAAGATGTGTAATGTCATGAATAAAACCCCTCTTTTAACAAAAAAACGAAAAAGTTCACAACACCGTCATCTCACAAACCGAAATAAACAAGGTAGATTAATAAATAAATGGATATTCTAACCCCCTATCACTCCTCCCTCCCTCTCATCCTACCAAAAAAATCAAGAACCCCACCTCTCTATGTCTATAGTCCCTCAATGCCGTACGTTGCATCCCCCAGCACAGATTTCGCGTGAACGTATAAATGAATAGACAAAGTATATATAACGAACGAATGCCACCGTGATCAACCACCCCGCCAACCCGCCAAAAAAAAGACACAAATGAATAATCATTCCCATATTTCGCGGACCATTAAAAGCTATCCCGATATTTCATGCCCGGCTTTTCGAGGCAGAGATGTGCATGTATGTATGTAATGCGTGCAAATGCTTGCTTTGTATATCCATCGTTCCCTCATTCTCTCATTTGCTCCTTTATTTCACCCCCTCTTCTCCCCCAGGTCAGCAAATTCTCCCACCCCTCCATCCCCAAAAAAATGTACCACCGCCCCCAAAAAACTAAATGCTCATAACAAAAACCCCCCGCCCCCGCTCACTCAGCACCCTTCCCCTTCTCCTCACCCACCACCGCATTCCTCTCCTTCGCAATCTTATTCCTCTCCCTCCTCTCCTTCTCCCTCTCCCGTTCCCTCTCCCTCTCCCCCTCCCTAACAGCCTCCTTCTCCGCCTTCACCCTCTCCTTCTCTCTCTCCTTCTCCCCACCCCCCTTCTTCCTCAACACCCCACTA
>LNAS01000268.1:0-58581 GCA_001630605.1 Pseudogymnoascus pannorum | reverse complement strand
TTTACGATTTTAGCTGTAAAATAGGATGCGCCGCTCGCTTGGGTGCGTCACTCGCATGTGAAATACGTTATTACAATCTAATAAATTTAATGCTCCATTTCCATCAAGTGTTGAAATCAAATTTTACCGGTTGTCCACCCAACGAGCTTCGACTAATATAATCTCAGGAAAGACTTTCCTCGAGTGCTCTGGCGATGACTCCATGTACGTCTGTGACACAAAGCAATGCTGTATCTAACCAGTGCGTCATAATCGCAAATACGGAACCAATGTCGCTGTATTGGTTAAAGGTATCCCTTGATGTTGTCTTCGAAACTTACCACTGCCTTGGGAACTGCGTGAGTGAGTTCACGTATCGGGGGAATAACTCGCCATTACGCTTATCACTGGATTTGTCTTGGAGAGTCGGTATTCCTTCACGAAGGTAGCTATAGTGGAACTTATGTCGTAATCCAGGCGATTATCAGTTGATTCCACCTGCACAAGCTTGCCCGTGAACTTAGCAACGGCGCACACTACGACGAAACATATTAACGCAGAATAACGCCCCCAGTTGGTGTTGGTGTATTACGGTGCGGCTCATCGGGTGTACTCTCAGAAACAATCCAAGCCCTCGATTTTGATCTCTGAGGGAAGGTCCAGGTCTTCCAGATCTTTTGCGATGTCAATTGGGCAATCCCACGAGTCATTGCTAGGAGCAGTAACTTGTGCTTTGACACTGATATCAACTGACGCAAGACCTGTCTTCCTAATTCCATCGAGACCCGAAATAGAGTTTCAATTTAGATTGCCTTTCCACCATTATTACAGATTAACTTGCTGGAAGGTCCTCCCAAGAATTCAAAATTGACATGTAATCGATTCCGAGTTCTATGGATTGGGCAACTGACAATATATATATAGATGTATATATAGAGTATGATCCAAAACAAGAACGGCTGAGGAAAAAATTGCCAGGTGCTAGTATGCTGTGCTTGGGTAGCATCGGATATAAGGCAAGATCCCTTCAGCAGGTCTTACACCAGCCTCGCCAGTCGTCAAGATTGATAGGAGTATATATAATCATGGTGAGCCGTAATGGCGGAAACCATCTTCGGTATAACTTTGTTAATTCAGTAATTCAAGGGCAGTATCAACAATTACAAATTGTGGCGATGATCTTCATTAAAAATTTAGGCTAAATATATGAGAGAACCTTACCACCTCGTCATTTAGAGCCTAGCAGCATGCGGAGGGAGATGTGCGAGAAACTTCCCCGCGAAGATCTACAAAAATTTAGCCTAAAAAAGCCTCGGAGCACACTTGAAAGTGAATAGCATCACCGGAAACACAATTTTCCTCCTACTGCGATGCAAGAGAAGTCGTAGTTATTAGGTAGCTTCGAGCCATAATATCTGCTAAATGTGCATCGTAAGAATGTTGGGATGGAATTTGCCTTGGTTAAATACATTTGCGGCTTATATCCCCGCACCAGAAAAGAATATAAGGTCGTCTGAGTGCCGTAGTTATTCTGGCCTAGGCCGATTCTGTTCTCTACAATCAAAGACGGAAACCAGAGTACACAATGAAACTCCCGTTTGGCTTACCTCTGGCCTTAGTCGCTGGTTCCATAGCTTCACAATTGGCAAATTCGGGAAACTCTACCTATTATAATCCAGTCCTGCCAGGATGGCACTCTGATCCCTCGTGCATCCAAGTTCAGGGAACCTTCTTCTGTGCGATCTCGACCTTCATTTCCTTTCCGGGTATTCCAATATACGCCTCGAAAGATCTAATTAACTGGAAGCTCGTTAGCCATGTGTGGAACCGCGAGAGCCAACTCCCAGGCGTCAGCGCAAGCACTGTTGGTCAGCAAGACGGCATGTATGCGCCAACCATACGTTACCGTGACGGGGAATTTTATGTGATCTGCGAGTACCTCGGTCTATCAGACGGCATTATTGGTGTTGTATTCAAATCGAGGGACCCATTTAATGAAAAATCCTGGAGTGACCCGGTAACATTCAAGCCGACAAATATCGACCCAGATCTGTTCTGGGATGATGATGGCAAGGTGTACTCTGCCACGCATGGCATTATTCTTCAAGAATTAAATCTTGAGACCGGCGAACTCAGTCAACCTCCGATCAGTATATGGAACGGCACGGGAGGCGTCTGGCCTGAAGGGCCGCATATTCATAAGAAGGACGGCTGGTATTACCTCCTGATCGCCGAAGGAGGGACTGAGCTAGACCACTCTATCACAATTGCGAGAGCTCGCAATATTACTGGCCCTTATGAGGCCTATGCTAACAACCCGCTCCTGACCAATCGAGGTACGGATGAATACTTTCAGACTGTTGGGCATGGTGATTTGTTTCAGGATACGAATGGAAAGTGGTGGGGGATGTGTCTAGCAACCCGCACAGGGCCAGAGTTCGAGGTATATCCCATGGGACGTGAAGCTGTGCTCTTCTCAGCAACATGGGATGAGGGCGAGTGGCCAGTGCTAGAGCCAGTCCGAGGCGAAATGAGTGGGTGGCCATTGCCACCAACCAGCCGTGATGTCCCAGGAGAAGGCCCAATAAACTCCGATCCAGATGTGTACGATTTCCCATTGGGAAAGGCCATACCACGAAACCTAGTATATTGGCGTGTACCGCGAGCCAATGCTGTCTCCGTGACGGCCAAAGGCCTGCAAATTGTGCCCAGCCGGAACAACTTGACAGGGACGCCAGAGTCTCTGACAACACCTGAACTCACTGGCCAACAGGGTTTGGCATTTATCGGTCGTCGTCAGACAGACACTCTGTTCACTTTTAGCACCGATCTGTCCTTTAATCCCAAGGTTGTTGGACAGGAGGCAGGTGTCACAGTCTTCCTTACTCAATTCAACCACATTGACCTCGGAGTTGTCCTTCTTGCTCCTGACGCATCGACATCCAAGCGCAGTGGAAACCCCCAGTTATCACTCCGCTTTCGCACTATTGGCACAATCGAATCTCCCGAACCAACTATCGTTCCCGTGCCAGCAAGCTGGGGTTCCGGCCAGATTCGACTGGAGATTCAGACAGCCAATGCCACCCATTATAACGTCGCTGCTATGCCAGCTGCAAACCCAAATTCCAAAATCATACTTGGGACGGCTTCTGCGCAGCTTGTGAGTGGTGGAAGCGGGAGTTTTGTAGGGAGTCTGGTGGGCACCTATGCTACCTGCAATGGGGCCGGAGCTGGGCTGGATTGTCCGGCTGGTGGTAACGCCTACTTCAAACGTTGGAGGTACACAGGCGCAGCACAGTACATCTCGGAGACCGGGATTGTCCCAGAAGCGTGAGTTTAGAGCTATCGGAGCTGTCAGGAGTCTGGTAATGTTGAGTATGTCAAGTCTTCTAATAGCAAGTAAAGGAGACGTATCCTCTCACTCCAAACAATACGCGGCCAGGGGGAAATTGTGACCACGGGACACCCGATTCTTGCCGTGACGTATGAATGTAATAGATTATATGTGGTCAGCCAGTCACCCCTTGACACCACACAATACGTGAAGGCCCAAATATAAATACACGTGTCTAGTAAAAATCATTGTCATTTGCATCACCAATGCTAATTCGGTCAGTATAATCCCCAGATTATATGGAAGATACTCACTTAGGTACCCATCCTGGTGTTTTTGCGCCACCCTCAATAGATCTCAAGATTTTTCCTGTCCGGTCATCGAAAATCCGAACTTTGGGACAATTCCATCCTGGATCAGCCTCCATCGCGTCCTCAAATTCTGACACAAGCATATTAACAAACCGATCCCCATCATCTCTTCCTTGTACTAGACCCGTCTCTGCATATATGTCTAAGTCCCTAAGACTCTTCATACTCTTCAGAGTACTCATGTGGTAGAACCCAAAATAAGCACAATCCTTCGTATCTGTTACCATATGCTGGATCTCGCGGAGAGGCGCATCTGGAATATAACGTAGGACGACATCCTTGAATCTCACCACGTCTTGAGAGAGGGAGAGATATATGGGCCGTGGGTTGGATGGGGTGGCGAAATAGGGCACGTAGACGGCGAGGGCTTCGTATCGGGATTCGCGGTTCACGTGGAGCAGAGGCGGGGATGGAGTGTCAGTGTTCCAGACTTTGGGTACTCGAGGGGGAGCATGGGTGATGGCGCCTTGAGTGCATATGACGGTTCGGGGAATTGACAGGGCCAAAGACCAGATTTTGAGGCGGATCTCGACGGGGAGGGTGGGGAAAAGGTCAAAAGTTGATAGCGTCGACATAACTTTGTTCGACGCGTCGCGTGAAGCGTTGTGTATCTGGCGATCTTTTGTCGACAGGGCACTGCGTTACTATGATTTGTTAAGTGTACAGCTTGACTTTCTCCACGATGGACGCTGATCGATGTGAATATAGTGCTTGTTTCTTGATGTTGTAGGTTTAAAGATAGTATAGGTTGATGGGGCAACACCCACCACCAGCCTAGTCTTGTTTCAATGCTGTAAATTCAGCAAGATCGGTTTGAGCGCCCTGTCCCCCAAGACTCCCTCTCTGCTCAGCAGACCCTGATGTCTCTTGCGCCTGCCATATGGGAGGTACGCCTACCAAAAAAAATCAGCCCCGAGCACTATACTCTCTCTGGGAGGCGCCATCTGCTCCAAGAGGCCAAAAAGGTCCACACGACAAAAATTAAATTTCGGCATGGCGGGTTCCGCCTTCTTTTGTATACGCCGACCAGCTTACCCTGCCCTTAGTTTTTACGCAGTGTCAAAAACATGGCGAAACCTTTCTGAGACAAATCGGCCTTAAACCAAAAAAAAAGGGTAAAAATATATTCTGAGCCATGAGCTCAGAGAGGAAATTCTCTCTGACGGGGAGTCGAACCCCGGTCTCCCGCGCTTTGTCAGGTGACAAGCGGAAATCATGACCGTTAGACCATCAAAGATTGTTGACGGAAAACCCCTAACGGGTTACAAGAGCTGGTGCTGCTTTACGTCAGTTTTTCCGGAGCTAGTAACCGAAAGGTTGATGCCTGGCTCAGAGTTCGGTTTTATCATTATCTGATTCCTGAGCCCAGTTTCTCGCTAGCACAAAAGACTGCTTTTAGAATTATGCACAACACGGCTTCTTGCTTTCCGTCCACTATGGGTGGTCATCAGCCCGTCCAACACGGTTTCCTGCTTCCCATCCTCTCTGCTGGTTTTACCCTCAAGCAGCTACAAGGTCCACACTTTCTCCACTTAGGGGGCCAAGAGCCCATAAAAAACGCGAAACGGTTGGTCGATTCCCAAAATCCGCCTCGAGCCTCTCGAAACGCGAAATGGTTAGTCAATTGTGATGTCTGCCTCGGGCCTCTCGAACGGCCGCATCCTGTGTCTCCGATCATGACCACGGCTTCATGGAAACCGGAGACGGTTAGTTGGCTTCAGTGCTTTTACCTGTAACCCCCCCTGCAGCGCACGTGATTACTGTCGCACGTGATGCCGCTCGTGACATTCGGGTGGTACCGCCATCTCTCACGTTGTGCATAGCAATAAGGCCAAGTTCGGCGTTATCAAGAATTATACGTAGAACCTCATGTCTCTATTACAAAGAAGACCTAACATGGACCCTCCTCCAAAGGTCTGCGTTCCTTCTGCATACTCTTATAAGGGGACAACGGCCCTAAGGCTTCCATCTTGGCATTGCCCTCCCATGATTATTACATGATATACGCGTGACATATATCATCCAATCACACTCAATATAATAAGCGCCTCTTTCCATGTCGCATCCAACCTTGTAGGAATCACTTTTTTCAGCCTCATTCTCCCTATAATAACTCTAGTGTCTCTATGTTTTATTTAAGTTTAGCCACTTTTAAGTTGTTGACATCTCTCACGAACTGAATACGTCCCGAAAATATGGGAAACTGCGGCAGTACCTACAACCTACAACAATGCAGCGCCAAGATAAACGAGCCTGTAGATGCAGATCAAGGTGTGATTGGAATTGGAGTATCGTGATCGTATTAGCCTGCTCATGCGCCCTTCTCTAACGGGTTTATAGGTTTTAGTGGGCTTCATTGCGACAGCTCTACTGACATTTGGCGCGATCATACTTGGATATTTAACAACGTCTCTTCCCAAGGAAAACCTGACAACTGACGACGACGATCGCATTATAAAAAGGGTGGTTAGCTCGTGCATAGGGAGGATGTCTCACAAAATCTGGAGGAAATTCACTTGGATTTCCCGAAAGTGTCTATGTCTCAAACCACTGAGAGAAGAGGGCAGTCTGGACGATAGCCAACGACAGGAAGCTCTCAAGAAATTTGTACTCACCCTCAGTGATCAGCAACTTGTCACAGGTGTTGCAATTCTTGTGGCTGGTTTCGCGAACTGGTGCACAATGTCCGTCTACGAACTCAACATGGTTATAGCTCTCGCTTGGTTCTCTTCAGCCACACATCTCGCAACACTAGATGTTCTTAGAGGCTACTTTCAACAGAACCGAGTGGTTCGGAATTGGCGTATGATTGGAATGGTGACTATTGTGTTGCTGTTAATTGCAGGACTACTACTGACTGGATTTTATACCAATAATTTCCTCTTAGCCTCAGCTCCTCTCCCGTGCTTAAAATACCTAGCATCTGTAGAAAGATATGTAGTATATAACTGCAACGGCACAATCTATTTTAGCACAAACCAGACAATAGAACCAACCAACAACGCCACATTAATTGATAGCAGTACCTATTACACTGAATGCAACGCCATGCAATATGCTTTGGTTAGTCAAACCGTTATATTCTCAGCTCTAGGACGTCTTTTCACAGTGCTTTATCTTATATATGGATATTCGAGTGCAATACTGCAGTCCATATCGACATCTCCAAATAAGAGCCTCACGTTATCCAACGTAGCATTGTACGTGTTGTTTAGACATACTTCAGATCGAAAGAAGCATGTTTCGATGGAAATTATTCAAAATGCGTTCTTGGAAATTAAGGCGAGGAGGAAGGCGAGGCAGACAGCAAGGAACAATACTCTTGATAAGACCTTCATGGGCGCGGGATTAGCAGCGCAGCATTTTACGATACTTGCGACATACTCCGAATCATTCTTGTACCATATTGGAGGTCTTTTCTTCGCCTTGTCGTACGGGGTATCGCAAGTTGTGGCTAATCGATGGAACATTGGTGCACCGAAGGTGCAGGAAGGAAGCAATCGCGTCGATTTTGGCCAAATTATGTCACTTGTGCTTCTAGTTTTACCGCTCCTAGCTGCAGTAGAAATTTTTCATGGTATACCATCTTCCCGCTTTGAATTTGGACAAATACTAATAAGACATTAGCAAACGACGACAAACAAGTCCATGTTCTTGATACAGAAAACGAAACTTCCACACCAGTCACTACCGATGATAATTCGCACGCTTATAACGATCTTCATAATATGGTTTCTAGTGAGAATGAGCAAGCTCACGCTTCCCTACCAAACTCAGCGAGCGTCCCTAGTGTAGCCTCTTCCCTAAACGACCCTCACTCACTTGCAAACTCTGCTCTAACTATCGCCCAAACACCACAAGACAATGAAAAAAGGCCAGGAGAAGGTATAGGAGTGCTGTTCCTCTGCCATGTTGTCACTGCTATTGGAGTTGGTGTTTTGCTCAACGTTACTACCGAGGTAGTGATTGCAGGGCCTACAGTCATAGGGATTATTCTAGTGCCCATCTTTTTTACCTACTTATCCGATGCTCTCTCTGTGAGTCGGATACTAGTGACCGCAAGGAGAAATAACACCCTTGAAAGTTACAAGGACAGTGCATGGACTTTAGGCGAGGCAATTGAGCTGTCAGTTGTTACTAGCGGATCCATGTCCCAGAGTACGAGTCCTGCTCGATCAGCCATCGCGGCTAAAGTAACGGCTGGTGGTCAAGATGTAGTGATAGAGAGGGTAGTCGCACATGACAGTCCAGAAATGGGCGAACAC
Organism: Pseudogymnoascus pannorum; assembly: GCA_001630605.1. Classification (NCBI taxonomy): domain Eukaryota; kingdom Fungi; phylum Ascomycota; class Leotiomycetes; order Thelebolales; family Thelebolaceae; genus Pseudogymnoascus; species Pseudogymnoascus pannorum. Next base: position 50,632 of record LNAS01000268.1, on the reverse strand, counting down.
AGTCAAAGTCTCCATTCAACAGTTTCGCATACGACGATCTTGGGCCCAAGAGAAAAAGATGTCACAGACGAAGGCGGCGAAATATGTGTCAAACCAAATAGGCAGGACACTGAATCGGGTTTACGCGGGTTACGAGACTGACACGAAATTGACACAAAAATGTCACGTCGCCTCACCCCTCTCACCCTGCTCACCCCCCTCGCTTTACCCCAAGATCACCCTTGACGCAGCAAGGGCCTAGATCTCATGCTATACCTATTGGCACGATTGAGAGTAATAAGCAAGTAGATTACAAGTTTGTGTATGGCAGGTCGGATGGGATGCCCAATTCTCTATGAGCTGCCATCGCACTTCCGTGTTCCCGCTCTTACGCCATTGCTGCTTTTACTTTCACTGCCACTAGGCACGTCCATCTCCACCTTCAACGACCGCCAAAGCGGCCTAAGAGCGCTTAAAACGCGATGGTTGGCTGATTTTGACGTTTGCCTTAGAAGCAATATGAAATCTGTTTCATGTGTATGCACCGAAACGGGACCAGCCCTGACCAAGAACAACTTGAAGTGCGTACTACGAGAGCGCTTAAAAACGGCAAACGGTTGGCTGGCTCTGTGTGTATAGCCAAAAACGCGACCATATAGGCGGCTATAGAATTCTGACAAACGGGAAACGATTGGCTGGTTCCAAAACCTACCCTGTTTCCTTGAATTCAACGCTCTGTGATTTTATGTCGGTACTGGGAATTCAGGAAATTGGATTGTTGGTTTAGGAATTCAGCATTCTATCCCATAGAATTTCGAATATTTAAATATTACTCTATAAAAATTCTATAATATTGCAGAGTGGACCTCTTGTATGACATCCAAGATTTAGAAACTAAAGACACCACATTGTTATATCGCATCTCGTCTATATAGTCCAAGCAAGTCCTTACCAACCTTCAGGATCATTCGATGGAGAGTCAGACCACGAGTAAGCGACGATCGCTTTGTCCTTCTTGTCATGTGGCCATGTTTGGAAGAAATGCTTGGGAGAAACTCTGGCAACAAATGAAAATTGCGCAGAATGAAGAAGCATCGATCAGCTACGTCTTTACACGCTCTCAGATCACCGATTCTGTCTCAAACCACTGCTGGCTCTGTTTGTATCTCCTTGACAATGTGCCTACTGAGATGTATGATCAGACAATCACCGTTGCCGCATCCTATTACATCCCTAGCGGAGTCCGGCCGGTAAAAATAAACTGGTTAACCTTGGCAGTTCAAGGCTCGCCACAGTTTGGAAAGAGGCTGTTCCACTTAGGTATTTCGGCATGCCCTGGTAAATATGAAATTGATCCTCATTGCGTTAGCTTGAAGTAACTAAACAAGGCTATAGAGTCTCCAGCAGCAGACTTTGTCCGTGCACCACCAAAGCACAATCGAGAAATTTGTAATTTTGACTCTGGAACCATCATTCAATGGATTGAAGAATGTCGGACTTCGCACAGTCAATGTTCCCGCCAAGATCTATACCAACTTCCTACAAGGGTGCTAGATCTCTGGGGCAATAACTCAAATATTATCACGTTATCTACAAAGAATAGTAGCAGGGCTCATCCATATGCTGCTCTTTCTTATTGCTGGGGGAAATCAAAGCCTTTCATGACAACATCTACGTCACTGAAACCCAACCAGGAAGGTATAGACATTACTATCTTGCCCCAGACATACAAAGATGCTATCAGGGTCGCTCGGGATTTACATATTAGGTATCTTTGGATTGATGCTATCTGCATTATACAAGATTCACCTGATGATAAGATTGAAGAGCTCTCTCGGATGCGCTACTATTACGAAAATGCTCTTTTTGTTATTTCTGCTTCTAGTGCAAAGAGTGCCCAAGACGGGTTTCTAAACTTTCATCGGAATCAAAAGTGCTCTTCAGCAGGAGAAGTCTATTCTGGGACGTATCCCAAACCCGCCGAGGTTCCATTCTACTCTCCCGATAAAAGGGAAGGATCCGTCCTTTTATGCGCTTCGCCTAACAGGTATGAGGCAATCAATGAGCCCCTGAATCAAAGAGCGTGGGCTTTTCAAGAACGACTTCTCTGCCCCCGCGTTCTTGTGTTCCCCTCAACAGGAGGGTTTTTCCTCCAGTGCAACTCAGAGGAGCGCCACGACGATACGATAGACTTCGGACAGCCATTTGGTCGAACTCGTCTATTTTCATCATCCTTCTTATCATTGTGGAATATGCCAGGATTTGATACAAAAAGTGTTCACAAGTCATGGTTGATGCACATAAGAGAATATAGTGAGCGTAGCATTACAGACGCAAATGATAAAGCCGATGCGATTGCTGGAATTGCCGAAGTCTATCATCATGAGTTTGGCATGCAGCTAGGGAATTACTTGGCAGGCCATTGGGGCAATCACATACTCGAAAGCTTACATTGGCGAGTCTTTCCAACAGAATTAAAGCTGAGGCCAAAGACCATTCGTCCGCCATCATGGTCATGGCTTTCAGTCGACAGTACTATTCAGCTGCAGCCTAGCGTCATTTTTTTGAAAGACGTTGTTAGCTTAGTTGAGATTCACTCTTTCGGCGTAAAGAAGACATTTCCGAAACTTCCATACGGTAAAGTGCAAGCTGGGTGCCTAGCACTAAGAGCGGCAGTCGGAGAGGCACGTTGGGGACCGCCAAGTGATCGGCAGCGTCTACTATCACTAGAGACAACCGAAGGTGTGCGCATTAAGGGAGGGCACGCCTTTAGCGATATGATCGAGAATTCTCCTGTGAAGTCGACTTCGGTATTCCTACTTCCTCTGTGCACTGCAACTCCATCTTCAGCCCTCCTCGGCCTCGTTCTGCAACAGGTTGTTCCTTCCTATAAGGACATTTTCTGCCGAATTGGATACTTTGAATTCGCCCCTAAAACCTTTCTCAGCTTGTGTAGAGAGCCTAGGTTGATGTGCATTATTTGAGTTGTACGGGGATATAACGCAAGGTGTCATATCGGCGCCGTATGGGTATTTATTAGTGCACTAGGAAGAAAGCCTATCAATAGACATACTGCTGCAAATGTGGACAACGCTCTTGTAGGGGCCTTCCTGGCCGTGCGGTCATTATTGACTAGCTAGTAGACAGCCATAACAGTGTGTCTACTCTGGCGCAACAGTATCCCGATATTGCGCGCCGGTACGAGGAGCTCCGGGACGAAGTCAACACGCCTCTCGGCAGCTCTAATAGAGATGCCACAAACATGCAGTGAGGGAGGAGTACAGGCAATATAAGGGGCACACTTCTAATTGCCACCATGCCAACCACACCGGATGCCCTTCTACTAAACGACAAACAATTTTCTGCCACCATGTCAAACACAACAGGCCAAACCCTGTGCCTGGGCGCTGGAACTTTATGTGACCTCTGTGGTGTCGTAGACGAGAAGCAGGAAGTCATAGACATAGCGAGTGGCCGTATGCCCATCGAGGCCCTGGGCTTGCCGAGCGTCGACCAGGTCGTCAATAGCCTAAGGCGTTGTGGTATTGCACCCTTTGCATGCCACGGCTTGACCAATCATACAGACCCTTCCAGCAGCGGATTAGTATAGCAGAAGCGTGGAGAAGGCCAAGAGGCAGAACAGGACTGGCTAACAGTGCATAAGATTTCGGAGCTGAGTCTGAGACGCGCGCGCGTAGCATACTTATCGGCTTGCTCGACGGCAGAGAACAGGGTGGCACAGCTGTCGGATGAGGTGATTAATGTGGTGAGCGGGTTTCAGGTGGCTGACTTTCCCCATGTAGTTGGCTGCCTATGGCCGTCAAAAGACAGGGTTTGTTTTCAGGCTGCGAGCGGGTTATATAAGTCCCTATTGCAGCGAGGTGATATGAAGTGGGAGGATCGAGACGTAGTTTTTGCAGCTCGGGAGGCAGTGATGGCTGTGCAGATGTCGGAAAGGAAACCCAGGCCACTGACCTGGGCCCAGTCCGCCCACTACGGGGCGTAGTATCAAAGGGCAATATTTCAATTTCTGGGCCTTGTAACCATTGTAGATGTTGTCATTATGAGAATGAGTTAGAGAGGTATCTATTATAATCATTGATGCACAGCTTATTGTTTATTTATTTGGCACTAAGCCTGGTATCGTGAATGCTTGTCCACAACTAAAACGACTTTCCAAGCGATTAGATAGGGAAGTATAACACGAAAGGTAATCAGGGCAAACTGATTAATAAGACGTTAGCACTATGTAGCAATAGATTCCGTCTTAGTTTTCAGGGTATACCAGACCACTATGAAAACCAAAAGGCCACATCCTACCGGGAATGGTTGGCTGGCTTCGGTGCTTTTTCCTCTACTGCCTGTTCCATGTCTGAATTTTACACGGAGGCCTAGAGTCGGCGTAACCTCTTGTCTGACGCTGGAGCGTTGTAACTAACAGTAACCCGAAAAGTATGAAAACTTTTGTCTGGCTCAAACCCTACATACACTCCTGGGCATCCCGTCCGCTCTGCCATACATAAGCTCGCGTAAAATCAATCGAGGCCCCTTGCCGCCTGAATGAGGCAGATGGTCTAATTAGAACTATTACTAAAAGAAATCACTACGCCAAACTGGCTGATACAGATTTTCTGACTGGGATTTGAAACTACTAGCTACGTGCGCGAAATACGGGCTCCAAGCCAGGCTCCAAGCGCCTCAATTCTTTACGCATACCTCCAAGTCGCCAGACTTTACTGACACAGTCGGTTTAGCGAATAATGAGGTCAAGACTACATGGGAGGAGTTGGCATTTTGTTATTATGTTGAGAGTTGAACAAAGCTTTCCAGGGCGAGTGGATGCCAGCCACGCGCAAAGAAGTTCGTGACAAGATTAGAACATAATATGGCGTTGCGAGAAAAACCCTGAATTTGAAGAAGCATGAATTAGGAGTCAATTTGTAGTAGCAGTTTTAGATAATCCAGCTAAATAACATCATGTTGGTGCCCATGTACCCGCGCTGATTAGTCTCCCCCTTATGACAAGCTGTCTGAAATTGGCAACGAGTGAATACAAGAGCGAACTACCTATGCAGATACGCGCCAACATGTTACTAATTCTCCTTTGATTTCTCCAGCCAGATCGTGGACTCGATGCCTGTGGGTCCCAATGGGCGCCTTATCTCATCGCCGGGGCCATCGGACTTGACGGCGATGACAAAATCGGACAAGCCAATCCCCCTCTCTTGAATGCGCTTGATGTCTTGTTCAGTTTCGGCAGCACGTACTACCACCGTGGAACGGCCAGATCCCTGGGGCACGCCAATGTCGAGGGTATGCGAGTTTTGCCCGGCGGTAGGCTCGATCTCGGAGCCTAGAATCTTGGAATAGACGCTGGCATATTCGGTCAGCAGGTGCTTGGGTACGAGGATCTCGCAGGCTGCGATGCCAATGGCACCGCAAGGATGCGTCGTCTTCTCCTCGTCCAGGCTTGGGACCCTGCCGGCTCGCGGGGTGACATCGTGGCAGAAGAACGGGACGTCAATTCTGCCGTCGGAGAAAAGCTCCTGACCGGGCGTCTTGTCACCTGTAGAGAATTCTGGTCGTGTGACCTCCCAGCTGATCTCCACACCGTCAGCTTTCTTGCGTGATCCCCCAACCGGCTTGCCGAATTTGACACCAAGGCCGGCATCTTTCTCAGGCCCCTCGGACAATCGATCGTTGACCGCCCCAACCGATTCCTCGGCGGAGTGGGTTGTATCGGTGATTGCAAAGTCGATCAATCCCGGGGTTTTGGACCCCCAGAATCTCATCGGCAAGTTCTCGTTGTCCAGAGACGGTGGTGTGTCGTACCAGTTGAAGAACTCCAGGTAGGTGCCATCAGCGAAGATGACCAATTTGTTGCGGGACGGCTGGCCTTCGTGGTAGCCTCCAGGGGTGACCGTGAAGTTATCAGTGACCCAGGCGGGTAGGTTTTCAAAGAAGTCGTCATCGACAAGAAGAACGATATGATCTTGTTGTGTAGAAGTCATGGTGCAGGCTTTTGATTGTGGCTGGTTGTGGTTGATTATGGAGTGTAATGATTTTATGTGAGGATAATCTGATGGAGTTTTGGGAAATGAGGGTCTCGAGAAGCCCATTAAATAGTTAAATAGGACACGAAAGAAGGGTATCTGGTCGATACTCCCAATGAGTATTTCCGCCTGGTTGGAGATGTCTGATCAGTGACTGGACAGGACAGCTATGGCAAGTCGCGCAAGGCTGAAGACCTTTGGGGAAGATGCGTGTTCAGCCGCCAGGAACTTTGAGGTCGCAGCGTCAGTCCATGATCGTCCTCGCTCTCATATCATCAGCACATGATTTGGCCAGCGCACGAATGAGAGGCTACGCCCCGCAAAGATCCCACACGCCGAGGATGCAGGGAGGACCTTTGCTGCTCGGTGAATTGATCATCGCGCAAGGAACTTTGCATCTGCTCGAACGTGCTAGCCTTGCGAGAACTTGTACGATGTTTCTTTTTTTGCCTCGCCGACTTAGGAGATGCAGCTGCCACTTCTTATCCACGCCCTATTATGCAGGCGACGATATTGCCAGGTTACTTTGATTCGCCAAAATCGACTACCCCTCTTTCCACCACCCTTACTTTAGCGCCAAGGCTCGAGCGACGGTGCAGGGGTTCAAAGTTCCCCGCATGCTCACCAATCACCAATCGAAGCGCGGAAGTGGAAATGGCAACCACAAGGCCACAAGGCAAGGCAAGCATATTGTTCGCAAGCCTTCACATTCCCAACCTCTTAACCACACACAGACACACAGGATGGCGAGCTTACAACGAGCGTGCGGCTCAATCGGGGCAGGCACGACCCAAGGCGGTGCGAGGCCCTCTGCGCCAACGCCTGACCGACGCAGTGTTGCGCGCCTCGCCGCATGATGGCCACGCCGCCGCCCTTGATATACTACAAAAGCAGGAAGCTTGCAGTCAATGGCTATAGACATTCTCTGTCTCCAATTTTACCATACGGGCATTATCTGACTTGTCTCTGCCGTGCCACGATACGTGCCTGTAAATCATTTGCAACGTCCATCATGTCGGAAACTCTCAGTCACTCAACTCCAATTATTATTGTTGGGGCAGGTGTCTTTGGGCTGTCCACTGCATGGTGGCTCGCTCGTGCGGGTTACCAAAATGTACGTGTACTCGACCGGTGGCAAGTTCCTTCCCCTTCGTCTGCAGGCTTCGACCGCAACAAGATCATCCGGACAGAATACGTCGATGGCCACTTCTCAGTACTATCGCAGGAAGCCATCCAGTTCTGGCGAGAACCGCTATGGAAAGATGTCTTTCATCCTACGGGCTGGTTATATGGCACCGACGGCTCCGTAGACCAGGACAGAGCAAAGACTTTTGACACAGCTGTCTCCAATACGCGTTCATTAGGCGATCCCTCCCAAATAGTCGACCTACCAGACTGGGAGCACATGTTCAAATTGTATCCAGCAATGGGGCACGACCATCACCGACGCCAACGGCAGCAAGGAAGGTACGGATCTACCCAAGCCGACGAGCCAGATGCTCCTGCAACCTTCCGAGGCGTCTACAACAGCAACGCTGGCTGGGTCGAGTCCATCAATGCCATGTTAGTTCTGAAGCGTGAATGCGAGAGACTCGGAGTCGAGTTCATTGCAGGTGAATCGGGCACCGTGACGGGCTTCGTCCGGGATCCCAACAACCCCAAAACCGTTATTGGCGTAAGCACGGCAAACCGGACCATCTGGCACGCCAAGAAAGTCATCGTCTCCGTGGGTGCATACTCGGAAACGTTGCTCGACTTCAAGAACCAGCTGCACGCGGTGGGATACCCTGTCACGCATATACGCATGACCGAGGAGCAGTACCAGCGATACAAGGACCTACCTGTGGTCGCCATCACGCGCCGAGGATACTTCTTCCCGCCTAACGAAGACCGCATCTTCAAGATCTGCAACATGGACACCACCATGATCAACCGTGAGCGCTGGGCCGAGCCCGAGTGCGACTGGGGCGTGCGAAGTCTTCCGCGCGACCAGGCGTACCACCCCACAGACACGCAGCCGCGGGTCGGACGGCAGAAGACGCTCGAGTTTGCACAGTACATCCTGCCCGAGTTTGGCGACGCCGAGGTGGAGAGCAGTAAGCTGTGCTGGGACGTCGAAACACACGACGATCACTGGATCATAGATTATCATGAGTCGGCGCCGGATTCGTTGTTCATCGCGACGGGTGGCAGTGGCTATACATTTAAGAACCTCACCAATGTTGGCAAGTACGTCGTGCAGGCGCTGGAGGGAACGCTGGATGCCAAATGGAAGGATTACTGGCGCTGGCGGCCGGATCGTGTTGGCCAGTTTCCGGAGAGGGAGCAAAGGAATGCACGATTCAAGTATGACTTGCGGGACTATGAGGGATGGAAGCACACTCCTACACGGCTGTGATGATGGTGATGATTCGTTGGGTCATTCCTTCGGTGCTTCTGTCAGCATTTTTCATTTATCTCGGTGGCAATGACTCTTGATGTGGCGGGGGTGGGTGATGCTTGGGGGAATTCCACAGATGGCGCTACGATAAGGATTCTGATGCGATCCTGCATCGAGGAAACAAGGAAGGATGGAAGGAAGGAATCATACTTTGTTGGACCTTGGAAATTAATTGATGTTTCTTAATTTAATTTGATTTTTTTGTTTGGATAATTGACTTTTGTTTTTATCATGTTTTGGGCAAGTATAACCCAACCACCATCCACGAACTACATGTACAGTTTATGGCCTCGAAAAGTGAGATACACGAGTAGCGAGAACGCCACGACTATTGCCAATGCTGTAGTGATCTTAATAGCGCTGAAGTAGAGTCTCACTGGAAGCCCAAGGGTAGAGAAGCCACGCGCAAGGGCTTTGGCATGGGCATTCGCAATAAGGCATTATATTTCTCCCCCTGATTTATATGAAAGAGTACGCCCAATTATAATGCAGAGTATAAGTGCGGCACTGTAATAGCTTGCTCCACTCCTGATTCTACTTATGCCCTGCAAGAGCACGGATTCCTTTGATGGCCCCGCTCTCGTATATCCCACTTTGGCTGGCCATACTCCACACACTGTAGCACAACGGCCTAAGCCGGCTGCGCTAGCAAAGTTCCATGCGTGTGTTGTAATTTACAGTTTCGCGCTAAGGCATGGCGTCTTTTCTCCGAGCCTAGCCGAGCATGCGGGGTGTACAGAATGTGAACGTACACCGCTCGAACTTTCCTCAACGGCGCTCAGGAAGGGAAGGGTGTACCTACAAAGTACCTAGCAAATACAGCCCGCGTTTTGAACACTGGTATATTCACCAGGGGCTAGTCGGCTTCTATTGTATACACGCTGGGTAGTCGATATCAATTTCTTATCGGATCTAACGCTCGGATCGCTCTAATGCTTTTGCTCAAATTTCCTGGTTTTGAATTTATATACGGAGTAGGATGGGAAAATCTCCATCCTATTCGGTGTGCAAAGCACACTATGGCGAGCTCCCGTATTATCGGGGAACTGGGAGATACAAATCAACACACCTTAAAGCGGCACCTATCGAGGTATCTCTAGGTATCTGCGAGCAAAACGGGGCATTGGGCATCATATAAATAAGGTGAGAATAGAACAAGTATTTCAACATACTTTCCATCGGATAGTAGGCATAGATCCCTGTAATTGACTCCATAGTGTGCTTTGCACACCGAAAGGGATACATGCAATGACGGCGGGGCAAACAAAACGCGTATTAGTACCGGAGTGCACTTGGGCCTGTCACCTTGTCATGGGTTCCTCCGCTATCGGTTGCTTGGACGCCATTCAATCTTTTATAGAAAGCGACGTGGCTCATCAATTCGTCCCCGTTGGTAGTTGGACATCCTCAACAAACACCTCTCAGCCATGGCAGTCGACAGAGCCGGAGCCGGGAACCTGGTACATTATGACACGATCGTTATTGGTGCAGGAATCGCGGGGCTCGCATTTGCATCCCGACTTAACGCAGAGAGCGGCGCCAATCGACTACAGGTACTAGAGGCACGGGACCGCATCGGTGGCCGTATAGCTTCTGTTCATGTTCAAGACTGCCGCTTGGATACCGGCGCGAATTGGATTCATGGAACCGGCAGTGCAAAGAGACCAAATCCACTCGTGGACATTCTTCCACACAAGCGATGCAGACCAATGAAAGGGGCTGTCTTGTTCCAAGCACCGAATGGAGAGCACGATTTCACCGGGACGAATGGCGGGGTCGCCGGAGAATGTTTGAAGGAGGTCAGCCTGGACCAAACAGCAGCACACCTGACATGCCCTGGAACGGCAAATACGAGTACAAACTCCCACGGCGGCTTATCGATTCCTGCTCATGTGGCTAGACTGATCACTTCATGCCTTAACAACGCAATCGGCGAAGTGCAAGATCTGGCTGCTACAATTCCGGCAAAAGCAGCAAAGTACATGCCCATCCTACGAGCGCTGGTGAACACAAAGGCTTTTCAAGATGCATTTGACCTTGTGCCGAGGGAGTACAGTCGCACATTGGGCGCGCTGTTTCAAGGCATAGAAAGTATGGAGGCTGCTCCGCTTCTTGCACAGACTACAGAACCAAGACGGCCCGAGAGCGAGCGTGGCTTAGGACTGCTAGAGTACGCAGTGGATGATTTCGAGGGCGAGCACGTCTTCCTCCAGGACGGATATGTCGCGATCGTTGACGAAATCGCCAAGCCACTGGTAGAGGCTGGCGCTATAGAGCTAGAAACCGTTGTGACGCGAGTCGACTGGACCAAGAATCCCATCGTCATTGAAACAAGCCGAGGAAACTTCACCGCGAGAGAAGTGGTATGTACATTACCCCTGGGTGTGCTGAAAGACAGTGTCAAGGACGCTCTGTTCGAGCCGAATTTACCAACCGACAAGCAAGAGGCGATAGAACGTCTCGGCTTTGGTACGCTTGACAAGGTGTTTGCAATCTACTCTAGGCCTTGGTGGAACGATGAACCTTATAGGTCTGTCATTAAGAACGGACTCATTCAAGCGGAGACTCAGGGTGAGGACGATTTGCCTGATTCATTTCTGGGCTTCACCTCAGAATTGAGTGGCATCTCTGTCGATCGCAACGGCTCTGTGTCTCCGGATGTCTATCGACTGCCAATCATGAACCTTCAGACCTTGACAGGCCAACCTGTCCTCTGCGCTTTTGTCTCTTGCAAGACTGCTATTACAGTTGAAGGAATGAAGGACGAAGACATTAGTGGACTGTTCCATCGAACTCTTACCCAGTGGTTCGGTATTGAGCCGCCAAGTCCAGATGCTATACACGTCACGCGGTGGGCACAAGACCCTCACACAAGGGGTTCTTACAGCCACATGATCACTGGTCTGTCTGAATCCCGGTATAGAGAGGCCCTCCAAAAGCCTATCACCAATGAAGACGGCGGCGTGCTGAGATTTGCTGGCGAACATTGCTCTCGAGATCATTTTGCAATGGTTCACGGTGCCTTACTAGACGGCTGGAGAGCAGCCGACGCATCGTTGCAANCCCCCCCCCCCCCCCCCCCTTTCAGCACTGATTGTCACAACATTGCCTGAGCAGCCTCTGCCCCGTCTAATAAGAGAGCTCACCTGAGCCTACATAGGGAATTAAGTGGGAAGTGCATCGTGTTTCTGCTGGTTGTGACCGTCTGGTCCTAACTTAGGTCGTAACAAGGCGGCGTTGGTCCTCAAGCTCCGATGTATCTCAACTACACTACCAGAGTATAAATCGTACAATTTCTCTCCGACGATGGCTTTGGGCGGCTTCGTTAGCTTAGAGGCAGTGAAAGGCGGATATTTCGTTGTTTCTTTCTCCTCTCTCGAATTGATGGACGCTCTTTGGGTGATTTGAGCTTTGACTTGGGGGGCCTACACGCTTCGATATCGTTCAACGAGGCATAATGTGCTATACGTTATTATCAGGACTTGGCTTTAATAGCTGCAAGTTTTGTCTGTCTTGGGGCGAACTTACGACTTTGCTTCAAAGCTAATATTTTCTGAGTCTGCCACATGGTGATGAGGCTGGCGATGATGCTCAAGAGGTTGAAGATCAGGCCAACGATGAAGTCAGTTGATATAGCCATGGTTTCAGTGAAGGCAAACTTTGGGTGAGTGTCACATTTCGACTTTGGAAGCTGGAATTGATGGGCAGCACAACACATATATAGCGTTGGTGCAGCCACGATCGAACTCGAATAATCACTTCCGCTCTCAAATCTGTCTTCTTTAATGCATGAAACTTTGGTGTTATATGGGATCTTCGAGAGATAGGAATGTGTGTTGGAACTTTCCACCAGCCCAATCACTTGCACTTACAGTAGCTTTCTGTGATTCCTCTCTGTCAAGCCTTGATTTCATGGTTACCAGTGGATAAAGGAAAGCATTTGTACTGTAGTTCGCATGGGGACCTGAATAATACCCCATGATCGGCCATGCGTTCGCCTCGGCTACTCCCTCCAATAAGACGGCCTGATGAGACGCCACCGTAAAAGGCAGGGACAGAGGGGGAACTTTGGGTGGAATTTTCGCGTGCGTCCAAGGCGAGACCGTTGGCGTCGAAGTTTGTTGTAGTGTTGATTTAGCCTTTCTTCCTAAGCAATAGCTCTGTAATACTTACCATAGCAGCATAAGTATCTAAATGTTACGATTGCCAGCATCTAAATGTTACAGGTGCAACAGAGAACAGGCGCCCAGAGAGTGCCTAGACCAGGAAATTTATGCATTTGCAGTTTCATTTCTACCTATCTTACAATCATTTGTTAAAAAAAAATCTCATGGCAAAGCCACTCCAACTACAATGGCCAAGTCCTATACATCCTAGTCCGTATCGATTCTCTCGGTAATACTCTTAATCTCTGCTTTCAACTCATCCGCCTCCTTAATTTCCCCATTCTCTCGAAGCCAGCTCTGCTGCAGTATCATAAGCTCGATGCGCCAAGGATCGTCAATGCCCCATTGCTCCGCAATCAACGGCGTCGCCTGCTTCAGGCACCCCACCGCCGGCATGATCAATTTCATCTCATTAAAGGCCCGCGCCTTGATCTCCATGCCTCCAATCTGGTAGACAAGCAGATCGATATCCTGCGCCAACCGAGCACGATCCTCAAGCTTCTGGCCGGTATTAGCGGCTTGCGTCCAGTCTTTGGAATTCATCAAGTTGTACCCGAGCGCATTAAGGACCGTCAGGTGGCTGACTTCCGGCGTCTGCGCCGTATCCTCGTAGTTTTTGAGTAGCTGGCGGAGGCGTCGCTCGGCGGTCGCGACGTCCCTCGTGCCGTAGATGCGGAAGATGAGATCGCATTGGTGGCGGACGTACTCCGGATGAAGCTTCGGCAGCTTCTTTTGGAAAGCATCCGCAGTGATCTGCCAAGTGTTGTGCACAAGAGATTCGAGCTCCAACACGTCTATTTGAGTTAGAAGCTTAAATATATTTACGACGGGATGCCCAGGGTGGAGCAGAATCTTGGTCATGTCATATATATATCTGATCAGGCGGACAACGATATCTGCGTGGTTAAACTGAATAAGGAATACCAGGGAGGTCCAGAAGAAGTTGAGGGCGCGAACATTCTCACTCTTGAGGATGGATTTGACTAAAGCGAATGCTTTGGACACGACATGTAGCCCTTCGGTTGTCGAGCCCTGCTCAAATAGCAAGACAGCAGAGCGTATCAGATCAAAATAAGCCTCAGGCAAGTCCATCTCTTCTTTAGTACACGACATACTCTTGCAGACATTACTGCTATCCACCTTCCAAACGCCGAGAGTGAAGGATGTCTCAATATGCCGTTGAACTGACGAAAATATTTGTTCCGCAATGAATATTGACGGCGTGGCTGATCGATCTGATCGTACTCCGACCGCCTGAGAGAAGGTGGGTGAGTGTCTGAGAGGGAAAGAAATCTGCCAATTCTCCTCATTGTCTGCCGAAGTCTGGCGCGGAGTATTGGCGCGCCCCGCATCAGCAGCCTGAAATGGCTGGCTGTCGGCATCTTGGGCATCGGGAGTTTGGAAAGAATATTTGAGGGCGTCTTGAGTATCGGGGACCTGAAAAGAATATTCGAGGGCATCTTGAGTATTGGGAGCCTGGAAAATACATTCAAGGGCGTCTTGAGAATCGGGAGCTTGAATAATATAGTTGACGACGTATCCAGCGCCAGCACCTTGGATATATTGGTAGTCGGCGTAGCCTGCATCAGCAGGTGGGAAAATTTGGTCGACGGCACCTCCAGCCTCAGGATCTTCAAAAAGATGAGCGTTGGCGCTTCCAGCATTAGTAGCTTGAAACAGATGGTCGTCGGCGCGTTCAATGTCGGGAGCTTGGAGATGATTGCCGTCGGCGCTTCGAGCGTTAGGAGCTTGGGAATGGTGGTTTGTGGCCAGAGAAGTCAGCGACCGGACCGCTGCTGTAGACTGTCGTCTGGCGCGCTTATCATTTCCCTTCCGAGAGGTCTGACGTCTCTTGTACTTTGTATCAAAACCCCACTCTCGAAGTTTGTTCTTATACTGTTTGTTGCTGGTGTGACTATTAGAGACTGCCAAAGACAAGAGCTCGTTCGTTCCCGAATATACCTGCCGAAGTGTCCTTGGTCTCGATTCATTATAACCATCACTTCCCTCAAAGGCCTGTTCTCATCCAGGTACAGCTGGCGAATCTTCTCTTTGTTCTGCTCCCATTCTATCGGTAAGGCATATCTTTTCGGTGCTGAGGGCGCGTTCAGTTGCGCTGGATCTTCCATTATCAGGCCCATTGTCTCGTTGCCATCGCCAAGCTCCACAAGCCTGGAGCTGTCATCGCCGTAGTTGTGTCTGGGGTTGAGCATAGCGGTAGATGCCTTTTAGTGGCGGTAGTGCCATTTAGCGGCGGGCGTACCCGTCTACAAGCATAAATCCCTTAGGTTGATGGCTATGATGTGCGATGGATATGTATAGGTGAGATACTCACGCGTTGGTGCTGTTGTCTGCCTTGTCTTGTGGTTTGCCTTGCCTTGCCTTGTCCTGGTGGTGGTTGGTTCGCATTGCCTTATGCGGGGAACTTTTCAACCCTAGCTGCACCCTGGTACTGTACGACGTAGCAGTGACATCTCACCAACAACAGCCTCCCGTCCAATGGTGAGATTCTTCCGTTCTTTTTTTTTTTGCCTCGCTGACCAAGGACTACAGGTGGTATTGAATATTAACGCCCGGTTTTGCTGCACATGATATGCTAATTTTACTGACAGCCTCCTTTTTTCCTTTTTTGGGTTACCGATGTAGGACTGCATGTGCTACCACATATCAACACCTTGTTTTGCAGGCACACGATATAATTTTTTATTAATAACAGCTACTGCGGCATATTAACGCCCAGTTTTGCAGGCAGATGATTTGCCAGGTTGTTTTGATGTGCCAGAGTCCACAGGCCAGGCGAGGCTCTGCTACTCCTCCTCACCCCTACATGCCGGCAATTCTATCCCCATCGCCGCTGCTGCCATTGCATGGGGTTTGTATATGGGGAGCGATAGGCCGGTCAGAATGGGCTATAATTGAGGCTCTGCCATTTGAGCCGCCAGGGTCTAAGGACTGTACGTGCTGTGAGTGCTGATAAAAATGTTATTAGAATGTAGCTACTCCGCGATAAAGCGCGAGAGGCCACCGTCACTTAATAACATCAGTAGCCAAATTCGTTGGTTTTAACAAATATCTTGACCGTGTACCATCTGTCGACCAGTCCACCACCATAATTATGAACGGGACGAAAATGAATCAAATTCTGGACATCGGTGGGGGTGAGATACAATCATACAACAAAGCACTCCTAGAGAAAAAGCTGTTCTGGAGCCAAGAACCTTTCACTACCCTCAAAGGTCATGTTCAAAGAGTTCTACCCACTTCAATCATCTATGGCGACAAAGGTCTCGAGCTTTGGGCGAGCATCACTCACTTGCCGACCTACTACCAGACGAGAGGGGAAGCAGCCTTGCTTGTCGAGAATTCTGGAGAACTAGAAAAATGGATCCAGAAGGATAGTGTTTTGATCGATCTTGGCTGCGGGTACGTGTCTCAGCATACAAAATAGAGAGTTTGACCGTGCATTGATGTGGTGTTAATTAATTGAGGCAAGAGCTTCTCTACAGAATCTCTGTGTGGAGGTGCTCCCTAGTCGAGTTCATTCAACCACGTCATGTGGGCTCAATACCTAGAACCTTCAGAGTTCCTTAAAGTTATCTGTTCTGTGTATCTGTTCTGTGACCATAGCTTACCCACGGAGTGCAGAGACATTCGTAAGCTCACACCACTGTTGGAAGAGCTTGACCGTTCGCAGAAATCAGTTCTTTACTGCCCACTCGATCTTTCACGTAAATCGATTGAACGAGCTATCGAACAGACCAAGCTCTCTCATCTTCCCAGCATCAGTGTCACGGGTCTATGGGGTGCGTTTGAAGACGGAGTGGACTGGGCGAATCGTAACTGCGGCGATCGACCTAGGATGTTCCTCTCTTTGGGCTCAATGCTCGGTAATGATTATTTTGAGGATGCAGTGGCGCGTCTCAAATGGTTGTGTTCGACAGGCTTGCGAAATGAATATGACACGATCCTTCTAACTATGGACGGAACTAAAGATCTGGAAAAGATCTGTAAATCGTACGACGATGCAGAAGGCCTGTTCACGCAATTGATTCAGCAAGGGTTCGAAGACTCAAACGATGTCCTTGGTGACAACTGGTATCGACAGGAGGATTGGACTCTTCTGCGTAGGCTTACACAAAACCCAACGATGCACCGATTCGTCCTGCAAGCTAAACACGCCATCAAATGTCCGATGAGAGATGTGACACTCCGCCAGGGCGATGAAATCGACTGCTATGAAGGTTTCAAGTATGGACCCGAAGAGATGGAAAAGCAATTTGGGGCGGCAGGAATCAGGGTGTATGCGTGCTGGAAAGGCCCACATGATGATATCTGTAAGCTGTTGATTGTATGACTGATCTACACGAAAGCTAACCTCCGTCACATATCAATATCTCTTGGGCAATGCGGATTTTTGTTCGTTAGAAGTCCCAAACGGTGCCACAGTCTAGTATCCATTGCTAAACCAAACCAAGATAGGGTATTGGTAAAGGAGTGCAATGTGTGCATATGATGTAAGTTGGATAATTTGACTGTGTAGCTAGTAGATGGAATGATTCTAGCGTGGAGAGTTCAAGAGTAGGCGTTGGAATACCAAGTATTCTAATGTGAAAATTGAACATGGAGTATTACGAACTGAAGGCCAAAAGCTTGCTAGAAACGCTCCTGTGCTCTAGTGATATACCATCAAAGATTGTTAACAGGTAGCGCATAATAGATAATAAGAACTGGTGATCCGTTTTGTCAAAGTTGGCCAAATGTTAATCCCTGGTTTCGGAGTCGGGGTTTTGTGCTGCATGCGTTACCAAGACTCCAGCCTTGTACAAAACTGTTGTAGGATTGATATACAACACGGTGTCTTGTTTCCCATACTCTGCTAGTTAACATGGCCCTGTACTTAGAATAAGCAGGGTGTACAAACGCTTTTCGACGAGAGATGTTTGGCTAATTTTGATGTCTTCCACTAGCGACCTCATAGTACAGTCTACGAAAGTATGATAATAGCCTCTTAGAAACGAGAAATGGTTAGCCGGTTTCTTTAAAATTGCCTCGCGGCCGCTATGAGGGCTGCATCCTGTGCGCTGAAAAGTGTTTGCGTCTACTATAAAACAGGGTATAATTGGCGGATCTTGGAATTTCTAAAATCGGGCTTAGGCTACTCGCAAGGCTGTATCCCGTTTCTGCGAGGAAAGACGCTTTGAGGGGACTGAAATGTCAAATATTAACCTACAGCCTATGAAATTTTGAGAATTCTACTTGGAAAGTTAAGGAGGGGGGCGTCGACATCCTATTGGTACAACTGTTGGAAGCGCTAACAGCCTCACACTCCATTCTTCTCTATATTATTCACCCTCTATCCCATCAATCTCTACTATATATACATACGGGGTCGACTACACACCCGAGTCGAGAAGCAATCTCCAAGCTCACCTCTCGCTATGTCTCAAAGGATCATCTTTGGTGGTCCTAGCGAAATCTATGAAGACGATGATGACTACCATCCGTCTCTTGTAGAGCTTGGTTACGGCGAACATGCAGCACACAATGAAGACTACAATGCCTATGCCGGCCTTGGTGGTGGCGTTGCTTTTGCCCAGGAAATGCCAGAGGAAGCCCAGAGAGGCCTGACGTATAATGCACTCGAAGATATGCGTGAGGCATGGGGGCGTGATGGTGTTGGTGCAAGACGACAGGCTGGTGCCATGGGCTCATTATGGGCAGAAGGTGCGCTGAGAGGAAGAAACAATGACGAAGACGGAGATGAAGATGAAGGAGAGGATGATAATGAAGTTGATTAAGCGGATGTTCGACGTGGTCATCAAATTTTCTTGGGAAGCAGTCTGAGACAGCAACATCGTGGAGCCACTGATGTCGCGCTCGAGGAATCTTTGTGGGATGATCTCTCTAAAGAGAATGAGTTACCAGACCATAGGAGGGGCTATCAATGCGCTGAACCGGCTTTGTTCTCAGAACACCGCTATGCTAATGCTTGGGATAATGATAATGAAGCTGAGGAGGATGGTGGGCGTGTTTTTGTGATCGACCGTGATGGAGAGCATCTGGCCCCATGCGGTGACGATGAGGAATATGGGTGTCGTGATATTTGCGAGAGAGCTGGAGCATATGATCTCGAGGACGACGAGTAGTCCGAATTTTCGAGGGGAGAGGATTGAGAGTTAATTAGGTTGTCTTACCTTGGGAGTTGTCTAGGTTCAATGATAAGCTCAGTTCTTCTCAACCATACCTTAGTTCTTCTTCCTGTAAAGTCCATCTCCAAGAAAATAGACCTGAGATGGGGAAAATTTGTATTCTGACATGTTGTCAGTGTGCTCGGTGGAATGGTAAGTATAGGCAGCCACAGCCACGAGACAATAAGGCAGAGCCTTACTGGACGAGCAATGCAGAGATGGCTCAATGAAGCATATGCCGACGCCATGACGCTCTTGCCAGGCTACAACCAACAAGGCTGCAACTGTGCACCCTGGACGAGGACCCGACTACTACCTAATCCCTGTCTGAAGCTACCTTGGGATCCTCATCCTACTCCTTTACACCTTCCTTGTAATACCAACCACCACAAACCAGCGATCAGCAGCAATGCCGCTGGTGTTGAATCACGTACTGTGGCTTTGCTTGTTATACTACATAAATAGAAATTGTCCTTATCTTGCATATTATCCCCTATATCATTCCTACGTGTTTATGTAATATCTTACCACCCATGCTTGCCTTATCACTGGTCCCGGCCTCTCCATATCAGGATTACTTTGCTGACTGCCATTTTGTCCACATTACTAACACAACCACAACCAAAACCACAACCAGAACCACAGCCAATTTCCAAAAAGATACCCTCCCAATGTGACGAGTTTTGCATGGGTAACTAAGTTCTTCCACCACCCTACACCGAAGCTACGGCTTCAGCATCACATTCTCATGTCGTTCCTACAAGTGGCGGGCCTAAGAATGGAGCACCGCCACTAATTGACAAGAAGAGAGCGCCACTCAATCATCACCAACGGGGGCATCAGGATGCCGCACCGTTGGTACTACAGAATCCATATCCAGGCATTAAAATCCATGCTGATTCATGGCGCAACAACCCACCACTCCGCCATGCCGTCTCACGCGGCGACGAGGGTCTTATCAGACTACTGGTATCAAAAGATGCAGACGTAAACGGAAAGTCCTATTTCGAGAAGCCAGCACTATACCGCGCCGCCACCGACGGTTACTAGCGCATTGTGGAAGCTTTCATCGAAGCTAGAGCGAGCGTTGATGCGAGTAAGATGGGCGGCTGCACGGCAATGCACTTGGTGGCCGAGAAGCGAAATCTAGCAATGCTGAAGCTTCTGCTCGACCGCGGTGCAAACGTCAACGCAAGGCCGTCGGCTGGTGAAACTGCGCTTTACGCCGGAGCTGGCAGAGGCGATACAGAGACAACGCACGTCCCCTCTCAGCATGGTACAGACACAAATGAGACTCCATTTAGATATAATAGCGCGCTATATCACGCCATTTCATCGGGGGACGAGGCAGTAGTCAACCTCCTACTCGCATACAATGTTAACGTCGATTACACATACTATTGCTTTATTATTTGTATCTCGTTTTGACGATGTCGATTCCGCCTCAGCGGTCAATAAATCATACAGGGATAGAGACAACAATCGGAGTGTGTTGCTAGCCACTATTCACGGTGCCTTGGACAGTCCAAGCACGAAGCTGGAAATTACTTCCTCTCATAATTCTACCACGCCTGAAATTTGTAGTGAGATCTCTGAGTTCTATCTACGGAATAGTAGTGATGCATTGCCAACGCTTTGCAAAAAAGGGCACAGCGAGACTTGTCACCACGCCCACCGTCAAGCAGGACAAGGGAGTGGCCGGTTCGTTGGTCCTCTTATCCGAAAATGGAACTAGGCTCTACCTGGAACCAGGAAACATATACGTCTTCTCTTCGTGTATTGCTTTATCTGCCAAATCTTCAGCACTTACCGCGCCAGCAAGATATATCAAAACTTTGACAGCTGGGCTTCTCTGAACCGTACAGACAAATTCTTTCTCGCTTGGGGTATTGCTTCTACAGTCATCGTGGCTGTTTCTACAGCTGCTTATGTGGTTGTAGAATATCGGCAAAACAGATAGGAAAAAAACATAAGGTGTGATTATTTGCTGGAAAACCAAAGTGGCTCGGCTACTCTTGTTTTATAGCAATGGAAAGGAGGGAAAGGAGGCAATGAAATGATGAGATTAGGAGGTGCAAGAAAATAACTATTAATGTTGCCGTTGCTCAACAAGATGCCAGGGGTGTGCTTTCTGCACCAGTAACGTCTGCTCAAGTTGTATGGTCTCAATACGTATTTTTATACCGTTGATAAATGAATTTAACTTAACAATATCACGAAGGGAGGCTTTTAATTTACTCGAGGTTCACTTCGTACCACTGCGCTTTTCATGTACCGAATCAATTCGTGTGCATGTCAAAGAACTCCGAGTCTCTGCGGAAGACTTCGATCCGGAACAATAACAACCTTCATTTCACATACCGTATGTCACATTGGATAACTATGAGTTGTCAGCAATACTAATGACCTTCCCCACCACAAAATATACTTATTGGATAGATATTTTATTAATATATTATGTAGATCTCTGGTTATAATGCTGTAGCTATAAAGCTGTAGTAACGGTATTTAGTTCAAATGGGTATTTTTGGGTGAGGGGATGGGAGGTCTGTGATACAGCCAACTCTTAGCACTAAGAGACAATTATTTTTTGATCTTTGGTTTCTATGGGAAGACTCGCAACTGAAGTCTATCAGAAGGATACGCAATTCATATGTGAATTGACGTAGAAGTCTAACGAAATAACTATATAAGAGCTTCAATGAATTAATTGGCTATCATTCTTAGTTTATATATAATTAATATATTTACGGCAGTCATCGGTTTGAGTGTGTGTCATGTGAGCAAGATTGTTCATGATAGCAAGTCAGGATTCGCTACTTTGAAACGCCGAATATATTATGGACTCTATTTAGCCGCGACGAAAAACAAGAAAACAATCAACTTCACCTCAGCCTGAAATGGAATACAGGGAAATTTCGCTAAGCAAGGAAATTCGGTCTACAATGATAATCTATTCCTCACAGGTGACCTTTGAAACCATCTAAATGAAAGCACTAATGAAATGGGACTAGACCATATGGATTTGTATATGAGGTAACAATCTTCCAAAAATCGTGGGAATGATACCGTTCAGATTTTAACGTTTTCAATCCGCTCAATATGCAGCTACTATCTGTTCTCTTGGCCACCGCCTCCGTGGCTCACGCCCACTACAACTTCAACGCCTTGATTTATGGTGGCACCACTGAGGCGACTTGGCAGCAAGGTATGTCCTTCATCCCATAGCCTTCTATTCTAAAAATGTTGCAGTCCGTAAGCGATCCGACTCAGATAGCCATGGTCCGGTATTAGACACTACATTACTGGATATCCGATGCGGAAAGGATGCGTCTACCGCATTTGCTTCAGACATCCTATCAGTCGCTGCAGGAGACGACCTTAGCTTTGTTGTCGACCCAAGCATTCAACATCCTGGTCCAGCTCTAGCCTACCTGGCCAAAGTCCCAGATGGAGAGACTGCAGCCACCTGGGACGGAAGTGGTGCTGTTTGGTTCAAGGTTTGGGAAGAAGGCCCCACCGCTCTCAATTCAAATGGAGGAGATTGGCCTTCGAGTGGTACGTGTTGCTGATCGGCCCGGAAGAAGTTGTTTGCTAATACGCATAGGTCTGACCACTCTCGGATTCACGATCCCAGCGGCTACACCATCTGGCGATTATCTTGCACGAATTGAGCATATCGGTCTTCACGCCGCTAGCCAAGCAAACGGTGCACAGTTTTATCTATCTTGTGGACAAATTACGGTTACAGGCGGTGGCAGTGGAACCCCAAGCCCATTGGTTTCATTCCCTGGCGCTTACTCGGCAACTGACCCTGGAATTCTGATCCAAATCTACTACCCTGTGGTTCGTTACGCTTCAACGATATGTAATAGTGCTTATGCTAACTACGTCTGTGTAGCCAACTAACTATACTATTCCTGGCCCAGCAGTCTGGACTGGATAGATCGGGGAATAAGCGGGGGCGAATGGACCATAGACAAGTTAAAAAGCCCTTTCGACAATATGAATAGCTAAAGGTACCTGATAGCTTTCACTCATAACAATAAACACAGTTATTTGACATAGTCTTCAATGTTAAAAATTGTTCCGTTGGAAGTATTACTTGGACTTGGAAAATGGCAATGGAATAAATAGTGCAATAGAAAGTTTCCTGCTCTCTTCTATGATATAAATTATGTTCTTGTTGTTTAGCCGTCAACCAGACCGCACGTATTTAAAAGACTGCAAAAATAATAACAGCAACTGGAAAGATGCATATATTGTAGAGCCCCTTCCCGATTATGGATAACCTAAAGACTGCCACTGCCGACTTTCATCCAACCTACTCCTCGACTAAGAAGCTTGGCAGTTGACAAGGTCGGGGGCTACATGGGCCCATATTTGGTTTCAGACAATTAATTGATTGTACAATGGAGCTAGGCCACAAAATGTAGAAAAAACAACATTAACTGGATCTAGAAGTATTTGCTATATCTATTGCTTGTTGCATACAATTCTCTCGTGGCTGTATTTCTAGAATTTTATTGAGTCAGGGTTTTATGTGAGCTTAGTATATATAGTTTAAGTTGCATTTTGTTTCGATATGCTGTGTTACATACACCGCTATTTGTATGTACTGTACTCTGCCCGTTATATGCTCCTTTTTTGCAGTTTTGAGGGCAAAACTTGGCATGTTCGATTGTGTGTTTTTTAGTGGCACTGGTGAACGAGACATGCAGCTGACCCACAGTGCTGGCATCACCAGTCCCCCGCAAAAAGAGGCGTCACAGACCCCTTATTGGCTGCTGTGTTTCAGACATAAGCTTACATATGCATGTTGACGATGATATATGGATACAATCCTTTTGTCTAACATAATACATGCACGCTGGTGGAGGGAAAGTGATGAGAAGAGACGCCAGTGATTGATTCATTAAGGTAAGACATTGCAGTAGGACGAAAGGGCCACTGAACTGTCTATCTTCCTCAGGCGAAGGATCGCTATCCATACACATGTTGATGTTCCCAATTGGCTGCTTCATCACATATGATCATCCTGATGATAAATCCTATAAACTATTATTGGATATCGTGGGGTCAAGTATGTAACTTTGGCCTCCCGTCTTCTGGATCGAAGAGTAAATGTGCTCAGCTTCTTCTGTGCATGCGCACTATTTAAATCTCACACCTTGAGAGAACTCAACTATAAAAGGTCTCGGGGTCCCATCTTTTGTTAATTTAAACGCCAACCTGAAATTCCAAATTCAGCTCTCGATTATATCGCACACCAATCAGCCAAGCAATTGCTCACAATCAAAATGAAGCTTCTCACCACTATTTCCCTGGTTTTCACCGCGTTCATCGCCCATGTAGTCGCCCTCCCTGCTGACCTGGCCTTCTCTCTGGAGTCCCGCGATACTTGTAGTAGCCCACAAGGCCAAAATGCATGCGGCGGTGGTAGAGAGTGCGGCAACAGCGCTGGCGTTGTGAGTTCCCCTTCTAGCCTCGCCCGCCCCCAGAAATATGTTGTGTCCCATTGATGAACAGCGTGCTGACAACTTATTTGTAGTACACCTGCAGCCCCTCGGGCCAAATAGTTGCCATCGCCTGCTGCGGCCCGAACGGGTGCAAGCGTATCAACGGGGAGCCATTCTGCGTTTAAGCTGCCACTCGTGATCCTGCTCTTACACTTCAATACTATGTTCGCAATCCATTGGGGGGGACAGTCAGGACATCAAAGATGATAAACGGATGTGGCGCTTTTGGTCGTAGATCCGGGAGGGACGCACGGACCCCCCCTCGAGCAGATTGTGGGGAAATAGGGGAAATAGAAGCACATTGTTTTGTAACAAACACAGATCTTATCCATTAGCCTGCCTTAAAGACTGCATTTGGGAAACACGAAGAGTGCGCCATCCTGTCCCTCCAACTTATTTCGTTGCTTGCACAAAGGCTACTATCAAGATTATGGACAGTACTGTGTTTGATGCCGTTATTCCCCGTACCTTATAGGTAGCTGTGGACCCCTAGTTGGAAATAACTAATTAAATGTTTTGAACCAATCCGAACCCACTTCCTACATATCAGGGATCTGGGGCTGGTCTCAAGAAAAGCAAAAAACAAAATAAAATATCATTGGCTGGTCCATTTGTTGGCTGGTTCCGAAACCTGTGTCAAGGTGGCCCTGGCCCCTCAGCTCGGGCCCGTCAGCTTGATGAATCACTCGGGTGGTCTGACTTCGGAAAACAGCAACACGGAAGGCGGTCAAACAGCCTGAAATGCACCTTTAGCTTCGAGTCTGCATAGCTTCGCATAAATCCATCGAGTTTTGAGGCGTAGTCATTCGCGGTCTTGGAATTCTCACGCCCATGGGGGCCTAATCGAACTCATTGTATTTTCCTTGGCAGTGGAGCCTTGGAGTGGACCTGTCAGGATATGGCGCTAGCACATCCCACAGCTTCATTTTTATGCCCGCTTCGGGACAATTCTTATTCCTATTAGCTGGGACCCCCAAAACTATGTAGACTGAGCCGAAAGGGATGATTGGCTGTGTTAGACAAATATATTCTGTGGTTGGCTTGGGGAGCCTCAACTGAATACCCCGCCCGATAACAAAAATGTCTTCTCTCCTGTAGACGCTCGCCGACAGCCTTGCTCTCCTTGGAAGCAGAAATATCAAACCCTAAAAGGCTTAGGATAGCGCTATAACATTTTACTTCTTGTAGACAAAAGGTTTGGCTTATCAACTTCCTTCAGTGTACTTCTTCACCACACGCATTCCTACCAGCCATACTCACCAACCTACGGGATTGGTAAGCATATGTACACAGCGATAACAACTGATTTATTGTGCATAAAAGCCATATATATATATATGTCTTATTCCATTTATTTGCTTTTTTCTTCTTCCGATGGAGCACAAGCTGATCCCCAATAGCTATTCCTAATGGCCGAGGTTGCGTTCGTCGTTGGCCTTGTTGCATCGCTAATAGGTATCATCGATGGAGTTAAAACAGTGTGGGATGCTGTCAAGGATCCTAAGGGCCAACCTGAAGCATTCCGCCAGGTTGCTGCACGACTGCCACTAGTTATCAGTATCCTGGAAAAGGCCAAACCCGAGTCAAAGAAGCTAGATGAGGCCGCCCAGGAGGATTTGGAGAAGGTGCTGGAGTCATGCAAGGAAAAGGCTGAGAGGCTCAACAAGATCTTTAAGAAGGTTCTTCCTGGAGACGCAGATGGGAGGCTTGACAGATATAGAAAAGCAGTGAGCGCGCCATTCAAAGGTGGAAGAGTAGAAGAGTTGATGGAGGGGATTTTGAGGGATGCTCAATTAATAGCAACCGACAAATTAATGGGGGTTGCGTCTGATGAGCAAATGAAGGAGCTTGGGGATGCAATCAAGGAGATGAATGAAATGCCCTCGTCTCTCCACGATGAGACTAGTTCTGTCTCCCAGACACATAGTGGCAGCGGTCACAACATTGCGAATACGGGCCCTGGAAGCACGAATATCCAATTAGGAGAGAATAGTTCACAATACAACATTACAGGGACAGCACATTTCGGAGGTGAGAAGCATACTTAGCCATCTCAGAATTGTATTTAATATATACATCCTAGACAACACAACAGTCCATAACTATCCCAGTATGTCTGAGTCGATTTGCCCTTATTATTAGTATTTCTCGGAATATTAATGGGCTGTTATCTAGATCAAGATCAACTGAAATGGAATCCCAATCAAGGTAAGCTGAGCAAGCCACCTTTCTAGGCGGATTATAATCTTCGCCTCGAAGAAATGGTTCTCTATTAGTGTTGATAAGTAATACAGGAAATATCCACTGGGCCATTCCCCGAGAAGGCAACCCAAATTTCACCGGTCAAAAGGAACTCCTACAAGAAATGAAAACAAAGCTTTGCCCTTCAATTTCTGGCGAGGGGCAGTCACGAAAGTGCTTTGCCATTGTTGGAATTGGTGGTGCGGGAAAGAGCGAAGTATGCTTAAATTTCGCGAATACACAACGGGAAGAGCAGGTCATGCGTAATTTCAGGTTTATATGAACTACGCTAACATTCCTGTTAGATTCTGGGGTGTCTTTTGGATCGATGCGAGTGCTTCATCAGCCATTCAACGTAGCTACCTTAATGCTGCTCAGCGATGTCAAACGGATAGGAGATCACAGATAAATGACTTCAAGACAGCCAAAGGCTTTTTCGACAATGTAAAACACCCGTATCTATTTATCCTCGACAACGCCGATAGCGTGAATGAAACACTGCATCCATATCTTCCGACAGGGCCTAGAGCCACTGTTTTAATCACCAGTCGGGATTATAGGAAGCTTCAGTATGGAACTGTTGGCACTAAAGCCCTGGAGAAACTCGACATGGAAGACGCCATTGAGCTGTTATTCAAAGCATCAAATACCCCCAAAATATATCGAGCTGAGAAACGACATGAAGCTGAAATTATAGTGCAATTACTAGCCCAGCATGCTTTAGCTGTGGTACAAGCAGGAGCATATATTTACCAGCGCCCCTGCACCTTGAAAGAATACGAAGAGGAGTTTCGACATCAAAAGAAACGTCGCTCTCTACTGCGCTTTCGGAACACAGAAGATGTTTCAAGATATGGAGATGTCTACGCTACCTTTGAGGTCTCCGCCAAGTTTTTAGAGGAATCCAAATCAACTAATCCCGCATACGCCAATGCTCTTGAATTGCTCGGAGTTTTGGGTCATTTATATTTCATCGGAGTACCTAACGCCTTATTCATCCGAGCTATTAGATATGCACAAGTCACTCTACAAAACCCTATTCAGGTTAACAGCATTGAATATTTATCACCATGGCATGTGTCAAGGTTACCCAAGTCTCTCCAAGGACTACCCTCCAACGATAGATTTTATGACCTCCCTGACTCAGTACATGAGGCCTTAGGGGTCCTTCGCTCTTTTGCCATTATTACAATTCAGCCTGAAACAAAAGACATGTCTATGCATCCACTGGCTCACTCATGGGCACGGGATCGGCTTGACGACGCTGCTAAACGGGATGCATGGGCATCTACAATGTCACTGATGGCACTTTCCTTAGGATCTGCCTACGAATATGAAGACTTCTGGCGACATTTACAACCTCATGTTGAGTTTTGCGTTAATGCTTCACCTGATGAGCCCTTTGATCATTACCCAGCAATTGAGATTGGCCGGGTATTCTATCTCTTTGCATGGCTATTCTACAAGGTGAACAGTTATCAGTGGGGAAAGGTACTGTCTGAAACATTCTTGAAGAAATTTGGCTCTAAAGTTTCAAACTCAGAAAATGATTCTCGGATTGGATACCTTCATGCCATATGCTTAGAATCTCTTGATGAGTATGGCCCCGCTCGAGCAATACTTGAGGATATAGTGCATAGGGAGCACTTTTCTACACTACTAGGTACAACTAGTCTGTCCTCAGCCGCAAAACTGCCATTGGCGTCTATCTATCTAATAGAAGGGAAGACTCAACTTGCTGTTGATATCCTTCGAGAGCTGATTCAGGCAATGAAAAAATCCTCAGAGCCTGACAATCTAGGTATCTTAACCGCATAGCATGAACTTGCTCTAGCACTTTCACAAGACAACAATAATACGGAGGCTATTTCCCTCCTCCGTGATGTTGTTATGGCAAGGAACAAAATATTAAGTCCTACAGATCATAACCGCATTGTGTCACAGCATGCACTCGCTGTGGCGCTTACAAGGGATGGCAACCCGAAAGAGGCCATTTCCCTTCTTCGAGATGTTGTTCAGATAAAGAGCACAATTTATCAACCTGCACATCCTTATCGTATTATCTCACTGCGAGAACTAGCAATGGCATTTTGGATGGATGGAAACTATACCGAGGCCTTCGAAATACTTCGAGAAGTTGTCGCAATTGCAGAGAGAGAATGGGAGCCGTCAGATACGAGGAGAAAAAACTGCGAGTCACTTCTAGAGAGATTCCTTGCTGAAACAGGGCGGAATGTAGACGGCATTACAGGAAGGATCAAAGACATTCAAATAGCAGAAGATATAGAGAACGTGGCTGGAGGAGAAGGCGAAGGAATGAAGAAGTGGGGCAAGAAGATGCGGGGAAAAAAGTGGTGGAGAAAGAACNGGATGCGTCAGAATAAGACATAGAAGATAATTAAAACAACAGGGGAGGATAGAAGGGTGACACAAAGCCACTCTATGTTGCATAGTGACAGGGTTTAAGAATGTTTTTCGTCCTATGGATATTCATAGCCAAGTTGGTCCGCAGTATCGTCGTGACATTGGTATTTTAGCCACAACCTGTTTGCATTTCTTCATAAAAAAAAGGTACTGATTATAGGATTCTGTTCATTAAAATACGAAACATGTATCTAGAGCTTTCTTGTGTACACCCCCATTACTTTCAGAGCATCAAATAACTATAAACGTTTAAAAACTGCCCTTAGCCATACCCGTCTGCTGGCCAACTGGAGCAGGATCGCCGCGAATAGTCCACACAACCTTCAAAGCTTCGGTAGAAGCGGCCATCTCCAAACTGTCAGTAATATATCCTACTGAATGCAGTGACGCCACTACCGAGTAGATCCAAAATCTGCATCCCTGCCCACCGGGACCGAAAGTATAATCGTCGAACTGGGAAATGGTGATGTGGTCATAGACATGCCCTACAGTGAGGTTTGTCGACGGAGTAAGGCGAGCAAACTTAACAGCGCTGAAGATATCGTCATGGCTCTTTATACTGATAATAAGATCGAGAGAGTTTCCAGGACCACTAGGACTGGGGTCAAAACGAAATGATTCAGTTGAGGATGTAACGAAGTACATGACCCAGTGGTTGGTCATTGGACCGGTGATAGTAGACCCAAATTCCAGAGGACCGGAGATTGAGTTCGGTTCATCGGCACAGATGTAGATGTCTGTAATTGGCGAATGGCGTGACGTGTTGGCGAGAGACCTGGGGATAAAAGCAAGAGGCATTTCGAACTGAGGAACAGTATTGGGATATAAACTTTTGGTACTGTATAAATATAGTGGTGTAAGAGATTGGCTGATGCAAGCGGCGGTTTATACTGTTATTAATTATCAAGGGAAACTACAGCGCTGTTTGTAGAAGTCCCTGATAAAATGCTGTCTGCGATAGGCATCTGGTAGGTTTGTCGTGGTTTAACCCCAGATGCGCGCGCGCTTCGGTGGATTTGGTGGAGGACAACTAAGGTGGCTGATTAGTGGCGGAGGATCTGTACCTGTGACATGGTGGGCACGCAGGAACTTCAAAGGATGTGGATCACATGCATATTTCAAATCCTCGTTACCAAACACTGGATCTCGATTGCATAGAAGTTAAGTTTATATGCCACCACATCTTCAAAGGACATACATTCCCTTGGAGGTGGGGATATAGCAATGATAGCTGTGCTTATAATCCCATCCCAGACCCGCTAATCAGGGAAGGAATGATATACGCCTGCAATCGTCCACACGAATTACCAGTACTCGTCTGGAAGGATGTATATGAGACGAGGTTGACAATCTCCCTTCTGGCAATTAGCTTCTATTAACTACTGGGGAATATGCTTAAACCGCATGAAAGGCCGGTACAATAAAACGATTAATCGCAAGGTCCTATGGCAAATTCACTAACGAGGATGTCAAATATCTGCCCATCAGTATTGCGAAGCACTTTTGATGCCATTTCGAAGGCTATGAAACATAATAAGCTGTTACCTTATGGATCCTATTCCAATCACCGTCGTTTCTGAAGTCATCGTGGCGTCTAAGAATGGATTTCTCGCTCGTGCTGCCTTTCAAGCCATGGGCCTTCACAGTCGTGAGGTTAATTCCCAGGGCGCCTTGATCACCCCGCGACGGAGTCCAACCGTCGTTGGCCGAATCAGCGTGCTTGAAGGTGTTATTTCTTGCGTTGTCTCCAGAACTAGACCCATAAGGTCCGCTCCCGGAGTTGGATGGGAAAACAGTAGGTAGCAGCACCGAGAGGAGAGGTCTGCACGAGGGAAGACAAGCGCAGATAATGCCAACGTTTTCTTCGACAATGGTCCAAAGTGAGGAGGCAATATCATCTTCTCAGATCTGTCAGCGGTTGTATAGTATCTTATATGTGGAAGGATAGAACTTACAAGTCGGATCAGAACTTGTAGATGAGAAATTAAGAGTTTGCATTCGGAAAATACTCGTAATCATGACACTATGGCAGTCAGCAATGATCTCTCATGAAGGATACGGCATAATTACAAGGCCCCAAGTGCAAACACAAACATCAGCGCCATCTTTTGGTTTGGTGGGAGATACAATTTGTAGATAATAGGCATTGGGAGCACCAAGATAATGAAGTCTGTCGCAATCGAGAAGCCGGCATTGGCATACCAGTTCTTGGGAATACTGATGCATGTCCCATGAATTGTTTTGTCCCAAGCACGCGGTATAGGCGTACACTGAAAAACAGACGAGAAGAAAGTTGCGACCATATAGCTCAAGATTATCCCCAACATGACATAGCACATTATTCGAAAAGGCTTCTGTATGAAAATCCTAAGATAAAGAAGAAGAATTGAAGCTTTCGTCAGGTTGATCGTGATCTTATAGAAAGCTTGCGCGACGTAGAATAGCTGAAGAACTGTGAGCAGATGGCATTTTGCTGATATGTCAAATTAATACCTTGAATGTCATCTTTCGATTATACACGGACAGGTTCGCATTATGTTGCCCAAATCCATACGAGCAAGATGCCATCATTAAGGCCGAAACAGCTAGAGAATTGAGCTGCGATAATGGTTAGTTTTGGAACTAGTCTCGAGGGTCACGATCGGCCCGCTTCGTGGATCATGATCTACCAGGGGTTCTTACGAAGGAGAATAAAATTGTCCAGTCGTCATACCCGAGACCATTCTTGAGCTTGATCCGAGTCCATATCCTGATGATAACGAAGATGGGCGTGACAGCAAAGAACACGATGCAAGGAATCTGGACCTGCAGAGCGTGGCTCTCTCCGGGCGCGTTACCACTAACCATCGTGATTACAACGGGAGGTTCCCATCAGAGAGAAGAAGATGCCGCACATGTGCCGAAGGGAATAAGAGACAGCCAACAGTATAATGCTGGGAGCAGCCGCTCAAATATACACTCCTCGTCTCTGCCCCAGATACGCAGATAACTCATGGTGCATCCTTAATCAGCCCTAAATGGTATAGAAGTTGGCCAGTTGCTGAACGTGAGACTGAGCTACTAAAATAGCCGCATATTGACATGCGATGATCGACATAGAATTCCATCTTTGGTACAAGACGGCAGCTCGCCAAATCCACTGTTATTTCTTCCAACTCTATGCATTTCCATGTTGCTCAATGAAGAAGGTCCGCCATGGCGGGCCGAGTCTTTTCCCATTCTGATCTGCTTGCGACTTCCTAAAACAGTAAAGCACCGAGCCAGGTTCCTTGGACCTTGCAGGCTTGTCAGCCGGACATGCTACTAAAATGGAAGTTTGGCACTTTATTTTGCGGATAAACGAGGTACCAAGGGGTTTGACTGGGAATGAGATATGCACGTCTGTGAGAAGTTGTGAGATGAAGGAGGGGTAAGCGTCCGAATCCCCGCCATAAACTGCCCACGATAAACGACGTTACCCAGATTATCTCAGTAATTCCCAGCAGCTGCTAGGTGATGATGTACCACTACCCTGGTAGATATTATTTTGTGCTGTTCTACAGCTACGTGTCTCCACTCGAATGTACCTCTACCTTAGAAGACTTATTTTGCGCAGTGTGTGTACAGTGCGCAAAATGGTGAGATACGACGTTGGTTCTCCACTGTTGTTGACATGAGTTCTCCACAGGCTCTCGGCTGCCTTCCTCTCGTCTTGTCAAATGTAATATCTTCTTCATTCAACTGTCTGTTGCTTGGTTTGTTTACCATATATTTCTTTTATCACAGGATTCACCTCGCGGTTGGTGATTGTGAGACATCAAGTAGAGGCCAGGTTCCCGAAGGTCTGTCAATTCCAACAATCAATCCTGTTGCAATCGCAAATCTCCGCTTTGGCCATATTGGGCAGTATATTTGCTTTTCAGCAGGACAACTAACTTGGAGATTAGTCTGCCAAATCGGATTCTAGCCATGAAGTTCCTAGAGTGCATCTCAATCGTGGGCCTAAGCCTTCTCAGTCTTGTCTCCGCCACCTCCACCTCCAAAGACTCCATCAAGCACCGCGACATCCCTTTCGACCTGAATGGCTCCACGTTTGTCTACCCCTGGCCCGTGAAGCTTTATCAATTTGAGACGCAAAGGAAACAGAGGCTCGAGATGGCCTTCATGGACGTTGCGCCCACGGGCGCACCTAATGGCAAGACCGCCGTGCTCCTGCATGGCAAAAACTTCTGTGGCCCAACTTGGAAGGAGACCGCGGAGAAGCTTACCGCAGCTGGATATCGCATCATTCTCCCTGACCAGATAGGCTTCTGTAAATCTTCTAAGCCCAAAACCTACCAATTCAGTCTGCAGCAGTTTGCGATGAACACATTGGGTCTGCTGAAGATCCTCGGCATCGACAAGGTTACTTTGATCGGTCATTCAATGGGCGGTATGCTCGCGACGCGCTTTGCCCTGATGTATCCTGGCAACGTGACAGAGTTGATCCTGACGAATCCTATCGGTCTCGAGGACTGGAAAGCTCTTGGCGTGCCATATATCAACACCGACATCACCTGGGCCTCGGAGCAAGCAAGCACGTACCAGTCTATCCGCGGCTACGAGCAAGCCACATACTATGTGGGAACATGGGCTCCAGCCTACGACACCTGGGTTAACATGCTTGTCGGTATTTACTCAGGGTCCAAAGCCATCGATTACGCCTGGAACCAGGCTCTTATTGTGGACATGGTCCTCACACAGCCTGTCGTTTACGAGTTTCATCTCTTAAAGCCAAAAACGCTGTTGCTCATTGGTGCCAAGGACAATACCGCCATTGGAGCTCAGTGGTCTCCGCCTGAAGTACAGGCCATACTAGGCCACTACGATGTACTTGGTCCTCAGGTTGCTGCGATGATTCCAAACGGAAAATTAATTGAGTTCCCCGACCTTGGCCATGCGCCACAGATCCAGGCTCCGGATAGGTATCACGACGCACTCCTAGGGTGGCTAAAAACTGCATAAGAGAGAAAATATCACGTCTATTATCAATAGACCTTGATATCTCTGGGGGGGGGGTTGGGCGCTTACAATGTAAATAGAGTAGATAACCCACTTCATCAAATCAGACAGTCTCCCAGAGGACAGATAGTCTACACCAATTTTTCTCATAGCAGTTCATCACTTCGAAATAAAGTTTTCTGCTATTTGTTGAGGCTAATTTCTCTGCAGAGATAACTGTATATACATTCCGCAATGTTTGAAGGTCGTATAGCTATGAGTTTTACCTGGAGGCGTTCGCAACTTCAACTTTGCCGCTTAGAGTCAAGGCCATTTTGTTTTATAATTTGAACTTACCCTCGCTGGCTGCTAGCATCGCTGCCATATGTGCCGAGCATCCCCCAGAACAATTCATCTTCAGGCTAGCATTCCACCTGATTATGGACAGTTACAATACTATACCAAAACTATAGTTTAATCCTTCTATATACATAATAAACTATCTGTGCTTTGGTTCTTGAGGATATGTAGTTTGCTGCTTTGGGTATGTGGTGGGTGACATGGTGTGGATTGCCGGTTCACAAAGGCCAGCTCGACTCGGGCCGCCCTTTTCGGGGGTAGCTAAGCGCTGACAAGCACTTCCAAGCATAAACAACCACCCTTGAAAGTTCCGACAAGGGTTCCCTATTCTAAGTCTCCACTATGATTGATCCCAAGGGGCTAAATATCGAAAAGTTGCCTGCTGTGCACAAGGTCCATGGCACAAATGAAGTCCATGTCTACTTGAAATCCTACAGTCACCTCTCTCCCTATGTTTTCCAGGCACGGCATGCTCTCATCGGCGTCTTTGTCAACGATGAATAGCTTCTCTCGCGCTATGAGTCTCCTTGGGTCCAGTGTGGCAGTCCTTCTGGCCTGCAGTAGGACTGCTCTGGCAGCTTCAGGCGTCGTGGAAGTGGACTTGGTCTTTCCTCAGAATGATACGTACGCGCCCGCACACATCATCCCAATCGCCTTTGCTTTCCAAAATTCCGATCTCGCCGGATCCCTCCAGCCCAGCCTCGCCTTCACTATTAACCCCTATGGGAATAACACCAAGGCTATTGTGAATGGCCACTTTGAGATGATATGGACCAATTTCACGGAGAGCAACCTTTTCATTCAATACGGCGAAGCCCTGGAGGGCCTGAACACGGAGGGAGCCTGGGCACTCGACTGGCAGCTGTCTGTAACCAACTGCTCTAGCTCTAACACGGACTTGAAATTCACGACGAATTCTGAAATGCACCACGTTGTCTTCACGACCAAGAATGGCGCCAAGGCGCCAGATGTCAGCGCAGCTACAGGCAAAGACACCTGCTCTAAGTCTCAAGGCGTCGCATTCAAAATCACGCAAACGCTTGATTCAGGGGACAAATTCGACAACGGAAGACCATGCGCCGTGCTGGTAGATACCACACCGGTTCCTAACCCTTGTAATGTCAAGATCGATGCTGCTGATGCAGCTAACATTTCTGCGTCCTTTACCGCAAAGGCATGTGCCATAGAGACTGCGTCCTGGTGCCCAAAGGCGGATGGCGCAAACCAGAACACGTTACTGTCAAGCGTAGTAATTGGTGGTATAGCATTCCTGGCGGTGGCAGTTGGTGGACTGGGTTTTCTCGCCATTTGATAGGGGGGTTGCCGTTTGTTCTGGACCAGGAAAACATGCTCGGTGCTTTTCACATGTAACTAGGTTGGCTCACTAGAACGAGCTCCACAATACAAATTGTGGCTTTCGTAGCTGATTAGAGTTTAAATTGCCGTTAATATCTCTGCAATCAAACTTGTGTTTCGTGTTGCTGTATAGAGATTTGATCCATCGCTGCCATACCTTCGAAAATAGCGACAATGGGCGGAAACTTTATACATGGGGCAAGGGATCAACCAAATAAAACAGCATAAAAAAATTATATGGGGATGAGTATGCAAAAGATAGGAACATGCTAGGCACAAGACGAAGTGCCCGGGGCTCCATTCTACTGCTCTATTGTTTGGTATTCCGCATTCCCATTTAATATTGGAAGCCCCAAGTCTCTACCATCACGTACTAAATTCGTACGGTTGCTTATGCTGTCTCTGTTTTCCTATGGTGTGGCTCTCTTTCGTTCCTTTCGATAGGTAGGAAGGTCCAAACATAATATGATTGAAGTGTCATATTTGAACTTCTTCTATCAACCAGCTCACAAAAAATCCAGCCATTGCAAACCCAAGATTTAGGACTAGAAACACGATATATTAGCCTATGTTGCGTCGAGTTTGGAAAGCCATCCGTTATACGTACAATGAGACTTTTGTAGGCTGTCTGTGTAGACTTTTACTACAATGCTCTTGACATCCCCCTCGAGTGATTGGATATAATCAATGTTTGACAATGAGTTTTTAATGACCTATTCCGAGTAAGTGGTAATTTTTACCCAATTATATATTATTCCGCATCCGCAGAGAAAACAGTAAAACAGATTGTAACGTACCGAAGCCCTATTTGGAATGTCACCCAGACTCTTTTCCAGGCCAGCTCTCAGGCTATTTTGAAGAACGGCACTTACAGACGCCAAACCAACAGCCATGCCTGTATTAGCGCTTAGAAAAAATGTTGAGGCAGCCATGGCAACCTGATCGCGGTTGATGGTCGCCGTGAGGGCGACGAAGGCAGCTGAATTAAGTAACCCATTACCAAAACCTCTTTATAGCCCATTAGTGAGTGGTTTCTGGTGGAAATAAGTAGCGGAGGAGCTTACCCGGGTACAACATATAGTGACTCCAGCCAGTTGGTATGTCCATGCCAACGGAGAATAAGGAGGAGATACGATACAGATGCACAGGCAGATGCGGTTGTTATGATAGCCTTATAACGTCCAGTCCTAAATTATAAAATACATACGTTAGCAGAGGCATACTGATTGAAATTGGGCAAGGATGCACTTTTTGATTAGGTAGCCTGAAAGGAGCCCCGCCATGGCAACGCCTGTCACAGCCGGAAATAGATGCGCCCCAGCAACTGCGGTGGATGCGTCCTGCGTCACTTGGAAATAGAGGGGCACTGTATACATCATCTGCCGTGGTGTCAAATATTAGTAACTTTTTGTACGTAAAAGGGGGTTCTGGGGCATGTACGCCTAATTGTGCAGCCATCTGCAGAAACACAAGGATATCTGGGATAACGACATGTCGGGAACGCAAGAGGTTGAGCGGGAATATCGGCTCCTTGGCCCAATGAGTCTCGACGAACACGAAGAGAACTCCCATTGTAACGGACGATGCAAATAAGCCTAGAACGAAAGGGTGTGTCCAAGGTATTTTCTCGCCAGTAATCTCGAGGGGCAGGAGGAAGAGCAAAATAGTGGCCGCTAGCAGGAAGGCTCCAGCAAAATCAATTCGTGCAAGTTTGCTTCCCTGTTTCACATCACCAGCTCGCGGTGCGGTATGCTTGGGTACCAGAAGGTAAGTTGATATGATTGCTAGCAGCGCAAGTGGGCATTGTCCAAGAAAAGACCTAGAGGTTGTCAGATTAAATATGTCTGAATTAAAAAAGGGGCATACCATCGCCATCCAACGGTGTCTGCCAGGTATCCGCCAACTGGCCCACCAAGTGAACGGCCAGTTGTAGCTACAATATTTACGTAACTTCTCCAGGAACCAACATCTCTTGGGGGCACCAAATCTTTTTGGGCGTTAGGACAGTAACGCGATATGCAATATGGGCCTCACCTGTGATCAAAATATTTACCAAAGAGTCCATACCGGCTCCGCCTATTCCAGAAATAATTCTTCCAGCCACCACAATTGGCAAGGACTGACCCAAAGCACTGCGTTGGAGTTTAGTATTGCAATTGGCATGAAAACTAAACAGTAAATAAGGAGCATAGTAGTAACACACCAAATTGCGCTGTAGCTTTTTGTTAGCTTCTGTCAGATAAACGGCAAAGTCCCAGATGCAACTCACCAGCCAATTCCAAAGATACTATATGCGATTAAAATCATGGCCCTGCGGCCGTATATATCGCTGAGCTTGATGTACTATAAATCCCGATCAGCATTCCGTCGTTCACGGACAGGAGACAAAGGCCAGTGTCACTTACAAGGGGCTGCGCGGCACATAATGTCAATACATAACTCGTCACCAACCAGCTCGCATTCTCGAGATCATTAAACTCAGAAGCAATCCAACCGTTGGTAGCCAAAAGCAGCGATCCATCAGCATTCGAAATGAAAACCCCTGAATGACGAGGTCAGCCAATCTATCACGTGGCAATAATTATGGCAACATGACAAACCGATTAATAAAGCTGTGATGATAACAGTTATTGACCTTCTCGTTGTCTTCGGAGAGTATTCATCTGCAGCATTCTCTGCATCCCCTTCAGAGTTGGTACCCCTGGAACTTCCACCAACGGAAGCCGACAGGCGCGGTTTCGGGACAAGCAGAGGTGATTCCTCGTCATCTTGTGAGAACACGATTTTTGCATCCGTGGCAATGCCCATTTTTATTCCAAAGATCTGTATTCAATGATTCCTTTAGAATTCTACCGCACAAATGTGCTCTTCGTTAGAAACTCGTCGGGGAATATATCATATCCAATTGGTTACGCCGGGAAAAGGTGTCGCAAAAATAAAATAAAGGGCCCTGCTTTGAATGAGTCAACGTGGGAGTATAGTCAACTTTATTCCACAGCCAAATCCCTCTAAGCCATGTGCTTGCCATGTTCTGGGGGGTAAGACACGATGATAATGGACGTATCACTATTGTGTTAGAGTGGGTAATCACGTAATTTCGTGCATAATCACGAGAGCACGGCGTTAAGAAATGCCGTTCAAAATCGAGAACAAGCGTCGGAGGCCGCTATCGGTAATACCAGTATTTGTGGGATTTGATGTGCATATTAATTGCCTTGGTTGCCATTTATATAATTTTGGCAGAAAGGGCCAGGCACGCCTATTTGGCAGACCGAATTCCCGGCGACGCTGATGTATCCACTCAATTCATATTTCATGACTATTTAAAAACTTCAGAGCACCAACCTACAACCCACCCTTGAATATACGTTATGCCTAAATCGATTTATATGATTGGTTCCTCTTATCTCAAGATTCTCTTTTCGATATTTACCAAATAATATAGAAATTTAATAGCAAAAATAATTGTTCACTCGCCAAAACACAATTTATTCCTGGACACTGAACTCAAGTCCACTGATCCCACGATAGGCCATCCCTGAAGATGAGTCCATCCTGGTCAAACTGTGGGCCTTCGGCACTTACAATATATCCTAGCTCACAGGACGTGAAGCTGACCCTCGTCTGCTCGATTTCGTAGAAATTATCAAATCTCGAAGACAGCGCATCATGTAGCGTGTGCACGTCCCCTTCCGGGTGCAGCGTCTCCCATGGCTTTACGCAAACTGCGCCCTTGCACGACTTGAGTACAAACAGCAACGTGTCGAGTCGGGCGACGACTTTAGGTACTGGATAACCTAGTAACTTAAGGGACTTTGCTGATGGTTTGGGGCCATCCTCCTCAAGAAGCAGGTTATTGAGTTGCCCAGGGTCGTCCTGAAGATAATAGGTGAGCGGGGGGTTTTGTAATACTAGTGACTTGTTCCACTACATGGGACACATACATATAGGTTGTAGAGCTCATGTTCATTGTTACACCAGGTAGAATAATAGAGGTTGTATCCTTCCCCGTAAAGCCTAATAGATTTATAGGTGTTGTTTCTTGGAGCAATCCGACCTGGCCAAATGTCAGCCATGATCATTTTGAGAGGAGTTTAAACCATGTCTTACCGCTGTCATAAATACCTTCCCCTATTGCGACTCCCCAGTACTCAACACCAACATGTTCTCGTCTCGCCCCCGAGCTCTTGGCCTCGTCAATGGCCTCCTCTGTAAGTGGGATTGGAGTTCCGTCAAAATCAGGTCTCAGCGGTATTCCCAGAAGTTCGAAGAACGTTGGTGCAAGGTCCGTGTGAGTGGACACTACATCTGTCGTTAAATTGGCACCTATTCCCGGTCCCCGAATAATCAGGGGAACATTGATATCCTCTTCGTAACCGCAAGTCTTGCCAGGCTGTAAGCGATGCTGGCCAATATGAAATCCATTGTCGCTACTGTAGACGACATAGGTGTTGTCCAGTATGCCGTGCTCTTCCAGCTTGGCTATAACTCCTTCTACCAACTCGTCCACAGCCTGAAGAGCTCGGAGCCGCGATCGATAAAAGTGATCATTGTACTCGAGGTTTGTGTCGTTTTGCTTCTCCAATTTGCGGACCCAATTTGCCCCAGATGGCTTTATAGGAAAGTTAGAATACCAGTATTATAATTTTTCAACGTATAAAGGATCGATTACATACTGAATCTGGGTTGAAATTTGCTGTGCGAGGTACTTTCACATCTTGGAACAAGTTCTCATGTCTCTTCGCTGCAATTGGTGCATCAAAAACTATCTCTCCAAGAGGAGAAGTTACAAGGTCATGCACGTTAATATTTGAGTGGGGTCCAATTGGCGCCAGTGTGAGGAAAAAGGGCTTGTCAGCTTCGACAGCCTCGTCCAAAAGCCCATACGCCTTTTGGGCCAAAACATCGGTAGAGTATTCTCCTTTATGGCTCACAGGCGGCGATTTATTTCGCTGAAAAACGCTGTTCATATAATCGTACGTGTGTGGGTCAAGGAAGAATTCCTTTCACTATTAGCCACGGGCAATGCCGAAGTCAGCAGCGATATCTTACCGTTCCTGTAAACCCAGCAGGAAAGGGATCAAAATAGTTATATATCGTGTGGGCATTAAAGAGCTTGCCCGTGTAATATGTGTTGTAGCCAGCCTTCTGCAACCAGACAGGAAGATAATTTTCATTCAGCCCCTGAGAAACGAATTTTGGATAACCGCCTAGTAAGTAGAGTAAGTTTAGCTGGCCATATCGGTTTAATGCTTTGTTTACCATATGGAGGAGACACATCAGTAACATTTGTGTTATGTGCAGCCTTTCCAGTCCAGAGCGTAACCCTCGATGGACAGCACACGGACGTGGTGCAATAATGCTTGGTAAATTGTGTCCCCTTTTCAATCAGATGCTTTCGAACAAGAGGCATGTATTCGAATGAATCAAGATGCACATCCTGATCATCTGTTAAGACAAATACCACATTTGGGCGGCTGGTCTCACGACCTGGCACAGGGGTATTCGTTAAGGCATGCTGCTGATTTGGCGTAGTCGTCGAGCTAACGACAACAACCGCTAATAAAGTGGCAGACAAGAAACTTTGTCTCATGTTTCCGGTAGCTGCCAAATTGTGCTCTTTAGTTTGTCGTCAATGGTTATTTGAGGCATCAGCATGATCAGAGATAGATATTGAGCATCAGAAGGGAGGCGCGGAATAACAACCGATGACGGCGATGGGAGCCGGTATGTCGCCATTGTGACTTTCGGTTTACCAGGATGGTTCGCCCCGCCTCTTGCTTCAACATACTTAGTATGTAATAATGAAGCCGTCGAGCTCTTCTACATTATTTTGTCATTCCCCCCACACGGAGGCGCGGTATGTCGGCACTCAGAATCCCGTGGTTCGTTCCCCTGATTGGTGATTTAAGATCAGTATGGCGTGCGCGTACGCCCCACCATGTTATCACAGACGTTATCACGGACAACTTAAACCCCGACATAACCGTTATACTGTCTTGTTCTTCATTGGAATTGAACTTTTAACTCTCCAGCGAAGAGCCGACAGGGCCGTTGTAAAACTAGCAACTCTGATTCAAGGGACGGCCCGAGCGCTTGTGGTGTTATAAGCAAGGGTTCGGACTCAAGGCAATAAGTCCAGGGGA
The DNA here is from genome assembly GCA_001630605.1 of Pseudogymnoascus pannorum. Classification (NCBI taxonomy): domain Eukaryota; kingdom Fungi; phylum Ascomycota; class Leotiomycetes; order Thelebolales; family Thelebolaceae; genus Pseudogymnoascus; species Pseudogymnoascus pannorum. The sequence continues at coordinate 8,801 of LNAS01000268.1, read as the reverse complement.
AAATGGAACTTAGATAGTTGAATTCCCGGCGCTGCACCATATCCAACCGCTCATGGAACGAGTCTTCGACTTTTGATACCTTCGAACTTGGTTGGAACTGAGATCTAATTTTAACAGTTTTAGTCGATTTTTTGGCTGCAGTTATACAAACAACCTGGTCGCCTTGGCAACGTTGTTATGTGTCTTTCATCCGACAACAACCTCTTCAATTCTATACTCTGCTCGTATGGTCCAGGGAATGAGTTGAAGGATTTATTTGTGATACGCAATAATATTTCTTCTACTGTAGTCGTGGTTTACCGAGCATCCAGCTTGACCATAAGGATCTTTTCCCAAAGGAATAAGCTGCAACTTCGAGGACTTAAACTTTAGTCTGGGAAGAGGGTTCAGGGCATATCGTTACATCAAAGTGCGAAATATAACCCAGAGTGTATTCCATTTCATCTTCGGATACTGCACCCTTAAAGATAAATGTTCCGAGAGGGACTCGGTCTAGGACTCAGGATACCTCCGTCCATACTCTAAAGGGCTCTCAGATCCACCCTTGGGCCAAACTCCAACTAGTCTATGATACGGAGGGACACCACTTAACAAGATCAACAAATAAGTGCATCGGTTTCAGAGACCTACCTTGCTGCGTCCAAATCCCAACAACGGCACCAAAGCCCGAGCCTACTCATGATTCTTAGCGGACTTGAAATCGTTACCCGCCAGTTGGTGCGCAACCTGCGACACGTTGCCCAGCAACAGCAGCCTTGTGGCGTTGATCTTTCTCTGCGTCAGGTGTCCAAATGGACGTCTGCAGCCACGATTGACTTTGACAATTCCAAACGTCAGGCAGCCCAGACGTCCAACCTACCATTTGACAATACCAACCACACAATTAGACTACAGCCAGGCGCCTACTTGATCGATTTTAACGAAACTGTTGAAATTCCACGAAACTGCATGGCAACTGTTTTTCCTAGATCTTCACTGTGGCGATCCGGTGTGGGAATTAGTGCTGGTGTGGTCGATGCAGGGTATCAAGGTGCTATGGGAGCTTTGATGGAAGTGAAGAATCCCAACGGAATAGTTCTTCATAAAAATGCCAAGCTCGCGCAGATTGTGTTTGAGCAGATGGGAGAAACGGTTGAGGGATATAGCGGTATCTACCAGTCCTCTACGAGTAGCGCTGGACGCGATGGGATGACAGAAAAGACGCGATAACTATGGTACATTATGTGGCAACAAGTAAATGCGTGCATCGGGTACAAGCAAAACACCATAGTAAACAGGCGAAAATGGTCTAAAAATACGTAGTGAAGGTACATAGTGTATAATGTATCAATAACTTTATCAAGTACCCAAGAAACCTAAATAATTATTTAAACGTTCAAACATGACCGTTGCCAAGACTGACTATCTTCCCCCATTCCATTGACTATAATTGCCAAAGATTGATTTAAGCCTTGTGAGAACAGGATTATTTGATGTACGTTGTGTGAGAAAGCCGTTTCGGAGGCAGGTTATTGAAATATCAAGTTACCGCTTCGAGAGTCGTCTAACCCGTGGGAATAGATCGCCGAGAAACTCGAATTTGAGAGATAGAACCAACTTCGTCAAAGAAGGATCTGTCGGTGGAAACCCCTGATGGCCATTTTAAATCAGGATATATCCGTCGGTTTGCATGCAGAGGTTCCAAAACGGAGGCTTACATGAGCGGGCTGTTCGGGCTGACTGAGACGGAAGTTTATTGTGGGGGTTGAGGCCATGATCGCGGGGTTGGCCAGAGCCAATATTATCCGGCTTGCTGAAAAGCTTGAGAATTACCAATGGGGTGGATGAAGTTCTCATTGGTCTGGCTGGTTCTCCGCCCAAGCTCTGATGAAGATGATGCAATAATTTGTTTAAAAAACTATTTCGGTTTTAAGGTTCATTATTATACGGTATATGTACCGACAATACAGATACAAAATTGGTAGAAGAAGAAGAATAGTTATACTAAAACTGTTATAACGTTTATATTTTCCAGGGCAATTTTGACTTCGGGCAAAGCAGTTTTCTGTATGGTTACAATTCAGTGGTACCTGGAGTTGTTTTCTTCCGTTGCCGCATGGCACTCTGTCCAACTGTGGGGGATGCAACTAGTTTAAAGTGTTGGTGGGTGCACAAGGTTGTCTCATTGGTGGGAAATGAAGCTCCCACCAAACCCCGCAAACCTGGAGAAATAGACTCGTCGATTCTCCCAAGATATGACTGAGCTTCAAGTATAGGTTAATCATAAATAAGAACCTACAATCCACGATTTGGTCAGCATGCTTTCCATAGTTCCACTTCGACTGAATTCGAGATTATATGGCCGTTAAGGTACCTTGTATAATGTTTCTGCACCGTTTATCATTCCTTGTCCTTGCTACTTTTGCTTGCGGCTTGTCGGCGGAACCAGTGGTCTACTCTCGCGCTGGAATCTATCATGGCCGTCACCTGTCAAATTTTAACCAGGATGCATTTCTAGGCATAAAATTTGCCCCGGAGCCAGTCCGGTTCACGCCCTCCGTCCTCAATCACGACTCGCCCAGAACCCATTTTAATGCCAGCAATTACGGTATCGACTGCTACGGGATTGGATCAGACACCACCCAATTGGTTTCCCGTGGGTTTACCACCCTGGGGGAGGATTGCCTTAATTTAAATATTGTAAAGCCAGCCGGAAAGACAAAAGGGCTGCCTGTACTTTTGTGGATTTATGGTGGCGGTTGGGCCCAGGGTGCAACAAGCGATCCAAGGTATTATTAATTCTGATATTTAATATCTATAGTATTGAAATCATACTTTAAAATCTATATAATCTCAATTGCTGACCAAATTATAGATACAACCTCAGTTACATTGTTGAGCAGTCTGTTCTCAACAAGAAACCGGTTATTGGGGTCTCCATAAACTATCGTTTGGCTGCCTTCGGCTTCCTTTACAGCAAAGAAATAGCCGCGACTCATAATGAGAACCTTGGACTGCGAGATCAACGCGTCGCATTGAAGTGGATAAACCGACATATATCTTCTTTTGGTGGAGACCCAGATAAAGTCACCATATGGGGAGAATCCGCTGGCGCCTATTCTGTTGGAGACCATATCAATGCCTACAATGGGAACAACGAAGGGCTCTTTCGAGCTGCAATCTTGGAGAGCGGTGGATCCGTGGGGCCGCCTTTGAACGGCACTGAATGGTATCAGCCGATGTACGACAAGCTTGCAGCTGCTGCAGGATGTGGCAATCAAACGGATACACTTGCATGCCTTCGCAAGGTGCCGATTGAAACCATAGGCCCACTTGCATACCAAGGACTTGAATGGTTCCATGCACTTGATGGGACCTTCATCCCACGATTTGGCCAAGAGTCGTTGCTAACAGGAAAATTTGCAAAAATCCCTATAATTGTCGGGACAAACACCGATGAGGGTTTCGGCGTCAACGGGGTTAATACGGACTCGGATGCTCTCATGCAGCTCACTCACTCCAAACGCTACGTTCTTACGGAGCTAGAAGCCCAGGAAATATTGAATCGCTATCCCAATGACCCTGCCGTTGGCTCTCCGTATGGATGGGGAAACAGGACCTGGCCGGAATATGGTCTTCAATTCAAGCGTTTCCAGAGCATGGCTACCGATATAACAATGTTCGCCCCACGAAGGTTATTGGCACAGCAGATGAGTAAATTCAAATCCAATGTATATTCATACAGGTGGGATGCACCCAAATATAATACGACAACGTCAATTGGTATCAACCACTTCTCTGAGGTGAAGTAAATCCTAGAATCAATTGTACAGTACACACACTTACCAGGCTTAGATTCCCTTTGTATTTGGCAACCCCGAACAGGATATTACGCCGCTTGGTAATAGCACAGAAAACATCGAGATATCTCGTCTGGTGATGAGAATGTGGGCCTCCTTTGCGTACGATCTCGACCCCAATGGACACGGCGGTACGTAACTGAAACCCTTGGTGGCTAACATAAAATGAATTACAAGCTAATATGGATATCGAAACTCAGTTCCCAATATTGCTAGATGGCCTAAATATGGCGAGACCCCGCAAAATTTTGTATTTCGCAAAGATAAAAGTTACATCGAGCCAGACACTGACCGCGAAGAAGGAGTCAGGTATATAAATACGATACCAAGGTAGAGAGCCAAGGTATGGAGTACGTGAATGTGCTGTATGTGGCGCATTTGGTGGCTGTGCTTGCGTTTTCGTAACATGGCCGTGCATTGTAGAAAAATAGGGTATTAATCAGAATGCTCATCATTATCGAAGTCGCAGCAAGAGCAGTTCTCAGTTAAACAGACTTTTTTTGATAGATAAACTCATTCAACTAAATTTGACAGAGTAATTTCAGCAGTTCTCCAAGTCTGCAAAGAGCATACCTCCATGTATTTTCAGTCCCAGAACACGGGGTAAATTATACAGTAGTTCACCCTATCATATTTGATGGAAAATATTAACTACAATATGGATTCAAACAATAAACTCTCTCTAATGTTTAAATTATACGCGACATCATTAAAAGTCGATACATGCTCATCGAGCGACCCGTTGGTAGATTAAATCGATCGAAGAATGCGACCAAATAAGTGAAGATAGTGAAGATCACTCGCTCCACACTATACCCCACAGTGATTGCTGTGAGGTGGCGCCGTCGATCAGATTGGCGAGGGCGGTAGTGGCGCCGCTGGTAGCTTTCAATGAATGTCGCAACAACCATATCAATTCCCCGCTTTTTAATCTGTTCTATTGAAGCTAAAAGTATGATAATTTTACATTCCTTTTATTTATCTATCACACGGCCAAGTCAGGGACACGACTGTAGTTCCCCGACTCTAATTTGTCACCTGGACCACCTGCCATGGTCTTTGACCTCCGGCCCCTCGTCCGGGTCCCACGCGGACTGGCCGCCGTCAATGTACTCTGCTGTTATAGCACACGGAAAATCCTCGTCATCAGCCAGTCCTGAAGGAAGGTATGTTCATGGAAGTAGCATGCTGTTGGGTTGCGCCGTCTTACAGCTCAATCGTCGGCCATCGGGGTAATGTTAGGAAATCAGCCATACAATTACATGCATCCCAAAGCAACTAGAGCCATATGTGAACCAGATAAGAATGAACTAGTCCATATGAATAAGGAACGCTCCGTCCTTGCAGAACTCGATAATTCTGTTCCCCGCACTTTGTGCCTGTCTGTTGTTTCCCTTCCCACACCTTAAAAGATCCGGTGTGTTTCTTCCCCGCATCTTACCCTTCATTGGCCTCCTCCAGCCAATAGATAATAATGGTTCCGTAACACACACAATGGTTTCCCCGGTAAGCCAAGGCTTTAGTTCCAGAACTGAAATAGCCACACTTTAATTATTTTATACTGGTGTTCATGTGAGGCGAGACTTCTGGTTCTAAACAGTCAATGTTACACTATTGCCTTGATGTTGCTCAAGTGGTGCGTGTCAGATCGAGTGCCTAGAATGATAGTTGAGCGTCCGGCGTTGCCGTTGATTATCTTGATTTGAGTGATGATGCCAATGGAAAACGAGATCGGCCCGTTATTATGCCTTCATGACAGCTACCTCTACCTTATGAGACTTAGAAAAGACCGTGATAGATTATCCATGGTCAGATTTGACGATAAGTATATAATCAATGCCCAAGATGCATGGAACTAGCGCCACGTTAGGTATCATGGGGTGCATTCTTTAAGAGTATCCAGGCCTATGAGAGACACAAGGAAGTATCCTGAGGATGTTCCAAGGCATATAATATCGAAATAGGAAGCAACATTCGAACGAATATACATTCGGTGTTCTCGATAGGAGACTGTCCCTTGGGGGGCACGGCTGAGTGTTTTCTTACATGCGTACGCCATGCCTCATTGTCAGATTACAGCATTCCACTCCGGTCATACTTCATGTAGTATTCCACCATCAGAAATAAAGCCCATAGATCAAACATATCCCCTCTGAATGAGTATAAAAGGAGCGCCTCCTCCGGGTCTTCATTAGCCATCATCACTTCAAATTCCAGTCTCAATCAACCCATCAGTATACTCAAGCTTTAGTCATCTTCCAGAACCAACTCACCACCAATATGAAGTTCTCCGCCACTACTCTTGCGCTCTTCCTCCTCCCCATCCTCTCCCTTGCTTCTCCGGTTGCAGAAGCGGAGGCATCTGAAGAAGGCCCTATTTCCCTCGTTAGCAAGAAGCGCAGCGAAGACGAGCTCTTCAAGCGCGCCGATCAGTATTGCACTATCATCAATGTTTCTACGACTGTAAACTGTCGCGCTGGGCCTGGCACGGGCTACGCGGTCAAGGCTTATGCCCACAACGGAGACAAATATTACTTCACGTGCTACAAGAAAGGCACATGTGTCAATGGCAACTGGTAGGCTTATATTTCCAGGGAACTGGGAATGATACTAACCTAATGTTTAGCACCTGGGACTACCTGAAGGCTGGGAACTGTTATATAAGCGGCTACTACACTTCGAGCGTCTGCTCTATTGGTAAGTTTATACTTTTTACAGAAGGTCTTACGTGACAAAGTTGCTAATTCATACAAATTGTAGCTAACCTTGGTCCTTGCTAAACTGACCACCAAGTCCGCAAATTGGGTCGAATTGTTGACGCGTAGGTGCAGCGTGGGTAATAAGCAGACGTTTGGTTGGAAATTGCAATGTGCAGAGTCGAAACTGTAGCTACAGTGGTAGATAACTATGGAATTCCATTATTATCAACGGTCCAAAACCAACAGTGAAGCTGTGCCCACTGAGTTAAATATAGTCAATACATTTGAGAATACTGGGGAGCTAACATTAAGAAAATAAAATAAAGGTAGGAGGCGGTCTAGACTTGCTTTTCGACCAAATAAAGGTGATTGGGCGCCTGGCCCAAGGTGAGTACGCCACACAAGCCCCCGAGGTACCACCCAATCGGATTATCGACCCCCTACCCTGTCTGGGAGCCTTGAATTATCGAAGTATTGAAGATTTAAATGCGTCCATGCGTCAAACCCATCATGAGGCGCCGCCCCGTGATTTCCACGGCCAGCCGCAGCAACTTCAGCTCGGACAAGAACTTCCTCGTAGCCTCTTCAATTGTCGCCGCCACAAGAGAGAGTTCAGCTAGGACGAAGATTCCTTCCCGCCTCCCTGGTTATCACTACTACCCTCTCAGCTGCGCCATCGAATTTGTATTGTTACAATTTTGAATCGTACGTAGCGCCACTCAAATAAATCCAATGTTGTTCTGTAGGGTCTTTGTTTTATTTGTTTTTACTGGCGTCATACACGTGGAACAAGGACTTTATTATGCGTGTTCCACGCTCGCTGAAACACTGCAGAACTTTTTGGCCTCGCAGAAAGTGATGTACCCCAGCCGTGTATTGTCACACTGCATACCAGCGTACTAGCGCCGCCGGTCTATTAGATATTGGTTGCAGAATATTTAATATTATGGCAATCAGAAATCAGAAATTAGGCGTGGTAAAATACCCGCAGATCGAAGCTTCTATTGTGTGGGTGACAGTCGGAGTACGCTTATTATAACTTTAAGCCGATCAGGTGGGATTTAGCGGCCACGAGTTCAAATGCGGATTAAAATCCCCCGCAAACGGGGCCCCAGGACATAAGTCAACCCCGTCTTTGACGGCTTTTGAGACACCCCCATGTTAAGCGGCTCAGTGCATGCATCTTTTCCAATTACTGACGAGGGGCCAGAAGGAATAATAACGGATTAATCCGATCCGTGGATGTAGCACAGAGGGAGAGGGGGGCTTTTTTTTTTTCGAGCTCGTTTATAGGTATCATTAAGCCGACAGCAATAAATAAACCCTACCAGTGCCTTACATCCCCGATCTATTTTTCCAATATTATCTGTAGGGTATCTATAAGGTGCATCAATATATATACCATGCATCGGTGACTATTGTCTTGGCAGCATACGGGTTCATACGGCTTCGTATTCGTCGTTGGCTAGGTCGCCAAGCTGCGGCTGACACCGTGCCCGTCAACAAATGCAACCACGTCACTGAGTGAGTGGATAAAGAGAATTATAGGCGATTGTAGGCGATCCGGTGGAGAGTGGAGAGTGGAGAGTGGGAGGCTAAATACGAGGTATAAGTAAATGGTAGTTAGCAGTTTTTGGCAGTTTTCCATTGAGTAGTATTCCATTGCCTATAAGCTCACTCAGTGTTGCTATTCCACGGCCTACATTCGTTATTGCCAATCCAAGAATCATGCCTCGTCCATATTCTAGCCTCGTCCTTGCTCTGCTTGGATCTGTGGCCAGCACGATAGGATGTACAATTCCTACGGAGCCGCTCTCTGATAGCATCGCTGAGAAGTTCAGCATTATTGTTCAGAACCCGTCAATTCCCACAGTTCACAACAAGATTATGAACTTTAGGGCCAATGGCGACGATGAGCATCTCGTGCTGCGCCCTGCAGGCGTTGTTACCAACGACGTGCTGTATCTCGAAAATGGCCGTCTGATATACGAGGAGATCCACGCTGTGATCGATCTCGAGGTAAGATTCTCATAATTGACCCCCCGGACTTTTGAGCCGAGCAATGTTAAAGTGTATCCCGTTAGTACGACGATCGCGATGATACGACTAAGATGTTCATGACTGCGCGCGAATACCACCCAACTGCTCTTTTCCAGCCAGAGTATGCCTGCGACCCTGACACCGATGAGCTGCAGATCCGGCTCAAGCTCGTTTCTCGCGAGACCGATCCACCCGTGCTTGGTGGGCAGATCGGCATACGAGA
>LNAS01000267.1:0-16241 GCA_001630605.1 Pseudogymnoascus pannorum | reverse complement strand
AGGTGGAGGGGGGTGGACTGGGAATGAGGAAAATGTTGGAAGTGAGTGGGAAGGGGGAGAAGGGGCAGGATGAAGGGGGGAGAAGAAGGAGACGAGAGTTGGTTGGGCTCACCTTTAGGGGCGGGGATGTCGTATTCACCCTCTGGGAAATCAAAGGTGTGGTTTGGACCTAGTTGGTCGCGGATAGCGGCTTTGGTGGTGTTAGTTGGTTTCCTATCTTCTTGCGTGTGATTGAAGGGATGGAGGGAAGAGGGAGGTGCGTGTCCACGCTGATAGATGGATGGGGATAGGGGAGAGGGGAACGGGTGGTCTGTACCGGTTTGTGCTTCGAAGATCTGGGGGGGTGTTAGTACGTCTTTTCTTGATGTAGTTCGGGGGATATGGGTGATGCACAGAGCGAGAGGTAGGATAGCAGAGAAGGGGCAGGAGACAGGATGAAAGAGGGGGAAGATAATGGAAAGGGAGTATCAAGACTGCCAGAACAGCAGCAAAGAGAAAAACAAAGATAGAGCAGAACAGAGTGATATGCACAACGATGAGGCAGAACAGAGTGAAATAGACAAAACGAAAGAGCCAATATAAAAAACGAGCATCATGATAACGAGAACGAAAAGAAAGGGGCGTGACAAACATCAGCATTACACCCCAACCCATGGAGACATAGGAACCTCATCTTTGCCTCCCTTTCCCTTTCCTTTTCCCTCCAATCTCAAAACTCCTTTTCTTCCCGTTTCCCTTCCTTTTCCTATCCCTCCTATTTTCAAACTCCTATTCTTCTCCCCTCTTCGTTCACACCCCAAGAACCCTTAGACCCTTAAATCCCTTAACCCCTCAACCTCGTCCTACTCCAACAAGACTTTTTTGATACCCCAAAAAACCACAACCCCGTGACACATGCACCGCACCTCAATCAACCAGACACAGCGGGCCGAACAAAGCAACCCTCACTTCGGTCCCTCGGCTCCGAGTAGTTGTTTCGGAGTCGGATTTACCGGTCGGTCTATCGCTGGGGTGTGTACGTATGTAAATATGAGGGATAATACTCCAATACCCCCAAAGATCGACGAACAATATACGCGTTTGAATAAAAATGTAGAATGTAACACTATACTCAGTACAGTACAGTACAGTAGGAACAGTATAGTAGTGAAAGAGTTAGTTTTGGTGAGTAATGCAAGTACAGTAAATAGATAACGTGCATAACAGTCACCTGCCCGCCCTGATAACAATCCACCCAACTACACCCCCCCCTGGCTCTCGTGTATCAAAAAAAACAAAACTTGTACTTACATAGTAGTAGTGTAGTGGGTACTCAGCACATCTACCCATTTTTCGTCATGAAAGATACGTACCTTTTCCTTCAGGTTCAGAGAGTCCAGAGCGGTAAAATAGACAGTGGGGGGAGGGGGTAGGGGGGTAAGAAAGAAAGAAAGCAGAATAGGTACGTACTTTTACAGCCTACCACGGTCATTTTCTTGGCAAAAAAAGCAGCCAGAGAACGGATTTGGCAAATCTCCGGTTTTCTTCCCAAATCCACCCCTTCCGTCCACCAGAGCAGCGGAAGCGGAACGGGGAAATTTATCTTGGCGTTGCCGGCGGGGCGGAGATTCTTGGCGTTGGTTGTGGTTGTGTTGTCTTTGATTTTGATTGATCTCCAGCCGGTGTGCATGGATGGGGTGTATGGACGACGGGGGTTAGGGATGTTCAACTTTTAGGGGAAGGAGCATTAAGGGTTGTCGGGACAGACGGGCGTTTTTTCTTTTTTTCTTCTTCTTGGGGAGATTGGGGCTGGGGCTGGGCGATGGAAGGGATTGGATTGGACTTTGTGGATTTGTGGATGGGTTTGTGGATTGGAGGAGGGAGGAGGTGGGTTGGGGGTTGGGGGCTGGGGGCTGGCTCGCATGGCATGGGAGAGGGGATGGATCGGGGAGGGATGTGCGCTGTACTGTGGTGNTGGTGTAGGGGGGGTACGGTGAGGATGAAACGGCGTGGTGGTATGCCTGAGTATGGCCGAGTTCTATACGACGATGACGACGATGATGATGCGGAGATATGCGAACTCCTGCACCAACGGCAGCGGCGGCGATGATGGCGGAGGTGGTGTTGTTAGAGGAAGGTGCTGACGCTGACGGGGAGGTGGATATCCAACATCTGGGGAGGGAGGAGTCTGATATGCACAGTCAACATCCTGGTATGCATAGTTGATCCGACATCGTATGTATGCGAGGAGTTGAATCCAACGTCCAACATGCTGTATCATATGCCATGCACTCCACAGCTACGATACAATACGACACAGTATGATACGACACAATACGACACGAAACGATGTCACAACAAAAGGACCGCACCGCACCGCACCGCGTACATACGTACAGTAGAAGGCGCAGCTGTGGTCCGAGATGCTACTACTACTATGCAACAGATGGCCATCTCCGATATACGACGGCTTTGGGGAGTGGATTGAGCGATATCTCCGGTCTACTGGTATACCCGTATAGAACAACGACTTCCCTGTTTTAGGCTTGTTACAGTAGAATGTAGAATGGGATGACTTTCCCTGTATGAGGCTACGTGTGTGCATGGGATGCAAAACGGATGCTACGTCGATGCCGGTGCCGTGGTTGAGGGTGTTTGGTGTAGAGGGGTGGTGTGGTGTTGGTGATGGTATGCGGAGGATTGCTCCGTGCTGTATGGTATGTGGTGATTGGAAGAGCTGTTATAGTGATAATATATAGAGAACTACTATACGGTGATACCAAGAATTGGAAAACAGCACTATACGGTGATACCATGATAACTCCGCAGCATGCAGTAGACCATCCCTCCGATGCCATGGTAGACATGCATTATGCCACGGTGATATATCGTAGTTTCTCCGTTTGGTGGTACAGACGTTGATATTGCGATTAGTGATACTGTGATACCACATCAAAGAAAGAAAGAAAGTCCTTGACGCCATGCGATGCGATGCGATGCCATGCCATGCGGTTGTCCGAGTATCACCGAGATCTGTGGTTCGCCGGCGGGTAGATGCTGTGCTTGCTGTCGATAGAGCACGCGGTTGTGTCACCAGTATTGTAGTGTACGGCAGTGACTGTATAGTATAGTACACTGTGTGATGTGATACTACGGATATCGTGAAGCTCACATCGATCTCGCTGTCCCTATTATCTAGTACCTTTCCCTACTGCCATCTACGAACTATTATACAGTACCGTATAATACCATCCTGTATAAAACTATACTCCACATATAACACAGCATAACCCAGCACGTATACTCTACTATAGCATAACTAGCATAACTAGCATAACCCAGTTACTCCAGTGCATCCTATATAGCATAAAAACGGAACATTCCGTCATCAATCTCAATCCCAATCCATCCCATACCCTCTCCTATTCAAGACACTACAAACACACCCCAACCACGTGCTCCCCATCCCGTCTCACCCCCTGACCAGCGTAGCATCATACATACAGTAACGGCACTCTCTCCTCCCGTCTACTCTACGCTCTACATGGATCACCATCACCCCCCTTCCCTGTCCCTTGTCTCACCACGTTAGCAGCCGCGTGGAGAGTGTGGCGATTCGATTTTCGATTGATTGATGGGCAGTAGGGTTAGTATTTGTGTTTATATTAGGGGACATGACTCTTTGTCTGTTGGGTGTTGGAATTGCAGGTAGGGGTGGTTGTTGGAGAGTGGAACATACGGTAGTTAGTTGAGGCGGTGGAGAAGGGGATGGGATGATGGGATGATGGGATGGTGGGTGAGGAGGGTATGGAGTACGGAGTACTTGGGACGGGAGATGGGATAGGGTTATGGATAGGGGATAGAATAAGGGATGGCTGAGTAATTGGGATGGGTAGTGGCGGATAGATGGGAGAAGGAGATGAGATGAGATGATGGACGGGGAGAAGGGACAGGGGGAATGGTTGTGCCGATGCCGAGGGATATAATAAGTATGGGCGTAATGGAGAGGACAGACTAACTGACAGTAGACAATAGAGTATCAATCAGTCGGTGAAGTATGGTATGTCACTCAGTAAAGTATATGGTAGAGAACAGGTAGTATGAGGGAAGGTGCATATAATGTGAGCTATGCGTGCTTTTGGGGTAGTATAGTATCAATGGTGCCATACTTCTGTACCACTCCGCCATATAGTGTAGTACGCATACATACATACAATGGTCTATACACACTATTGTACTACACTTGAAAAACCAACAAAGCTAACAGTATCAATACTAGCAATATCAATAGTCACTTACCAACAATAGAGTACATCATCGTACATACATACATACATACATACATCCATACATCTGATACAATATCTGTAGACATACAGTGCAGATCCACGCACGGTGCATCATACGACAGACAACGCGTTTCCCATTATATGTAATGTAGAGTATTTGACTGGTCATATTCTACGCCACTCGAGTACTATTACTAGAGTATCCATACATACATACATACATACATACATACATACATACAGACAATACTGTCCAGCCAGCCATTCTTCAACGGGACTGTGCCGTACCGACCGTAATTGTCCTCCCTTGCGTTGCCGTGCCGTTCCGTGCCGTTTTATTTGTTCAGGAGTAGAAGGAAGAGGTGAATGGTGAATGGTGAATGGTGAACGGTGTATAAAGAGAGAGGGGAAGTAGGCGTAGAGAAAGGGAGAGAGTAAGAAAGGCTTATACTGTATGTACTCGAGTATAATAATACAGTGCTGACATACAAAAATAGAGACTATATGTACCTTTTCGGGATTACTATTCACTGCCACCAGACTACCACTACCCACGACCTCGGCTGCCGCGGGTCATCAACCCTAAACCCTAACAGTACTACCGTACCTTCGTACCTACTATACTATGTACCAGTACATGCACATGCATCAGCCTGTACCTGACCACCCGTACCAAACTACCTTAACAAATCGTGTCAGGCACATGCAGACGCAAGTACCGAACTCCTCCCCCCCCTGTCCCTCCCCCTCCCTCCCCCCTCCCAATTCTTCGTTTCCCGCTTTCGCTTATTTTTTAGTCAAAAATCATAATCCCCCCCCCCTTTTGCCCTTGTCCATTTCCCCCAATCCCAATCCCACATTTCCATCCATCGTCATTTCAATTTAATTTCATTATTTCTCTTTTGGTCCTGTACTCTCCGCGTTTCATGCAGCATCATTATGATCATTAATCTTGTACTGTATAATATATACAAACTATATACACAAACTATGCACACTCATTACTTTGATACTCGTTGGTCTGCACACTCTATACTCTGTACACATACTCTCTACACTCGAAACAGCATCATAATATCAGTCTCTCTTGTTTCATTCAATCAATCAATCAATCAATCAATCCCTTTCAAGTCCCTTCTCTTTCCCTTCATCTCCACTATCGAACCCCTCCATCCCTAAAACAGAAAAAACAAACACAAAAACAGAAATTCCCCAAAATTATCCCGATCTCCCCGCCGCCGCCTCGCGCTCGCTCCAACGAACGCCACCCACCACCACGGAAACCGCAGCTCATACCCGTTCTCGGACATACCTCCCCCTTTGGATAGCTCCAACTCCACCGAAAACGTGCTCCACCACGAGCAAAAAAAAAAGAGTTGTCTCTGCTCAGCACCAACCACGAACATCAGACCCAGAGTACCAGGTACCAGAAATCTGTCGCTCCTGTCCACACGGTACAGTACTACAGTACTAGTACTTCCTCTTCCTCTTCCTCTTCCTCTTCCATCGCATTGCTTGCTAATCGCCACTTCCCTCCCTTCTCATCCCCATTTATCGTTATTTCTCGCCGCTAACACACGCTTCTCTGAACCCTCTAGGACCCACCAGCCACGAAACCCACCACCAGCTGACTACTGCTCGAGTCCGTCCCTCTCTACTTACTCGAACTCCGTACTGCATACGATTTGTGCTCTCTCTCACTCTCCATCTCCCTGCTCGTTTTGTGCAATGGCCTGGACTGGACCAACCTGGGACGACGACTGAATCGGACTCTCCGGATTGGACTGGACTGAACCTTACTCCATACTCGACTGCCGCGCTCCTCGGATTGGTCCCGGCTCGTCGCATCTTCCCACTTTCTTCTCGTCCTTCTTGCCCCTCGACTAGTACTCCCGTACTCCCCCCCGGTCTCCACTACCACCACAAACTCCTCTCCCTCGTGCTGCAGATACCGACAATCCCGTCACTCCACGCGTGTGTGAGCAGTCCCATGTCCGTTCCTATCCTGTACATACCAAGCCCTCCTATGCCAAACTATACCAAGCCATACCAACCATACCAAGCCGGTCCAACGCCATCCCAACGATACCAAGCCATCATCCCATTCCCGTACCAAGACCAAAAGCCCAAATCCAATCCCAAAAAGCCTCCACCTGTACCTAGCCGCGCACGCACGTCTTCTTGCTACCACTCCACTACGAAAAATCACTCCTCGAAGACTTCCCGCCGGGACCCCCCCCCCAGTCGCCCAGCCCAAAGAAAACCACCAAGGTCCACCTCGTCCAGCCCAGCCCAGCAAGCCCACGCCCTCCCCACGCACCTCCCTCGCTCCCGCAGATAAGATCATCGCTGTCTCGCCTCTCCCAAATTCAACTAGACGACCTCCCGTCAACGACACTTGAGAGAAACACGCCTTCGAAGCATGTTTCCTTCCCCGCATCGCTACTATTCCTCTACCGACACTCTCTCGACATATCACAACGACACAACGACGACGACTACACTCATTACTACACTGGGAGCTGCGGAATCCCATATAACCTCCCCCACCACGCTCCCCCGAATTCCGGATCCCCGCCTCCCCGCCGCCGCCTGATGGCCACGCCATAGACGCTTCGAATCCTCTCTCTCTCTCTCTCTCTTCTCCTCTACCGACAATAGCATATAGCTTCCGGTCACACACATACACACACCGCGGCCATGCCCGCCCTGGCACCCGCGCACCCCACACTCCGAGCCCTCGCCCTCGACGTCGAAGCCGCCCTCGCCTCCCTCTCTCAGCGCTTCGACACGCGCCTCGACCTTCTTGAAGCCCGCACCCTCGGCATAAGCACAGGCACCGGCACAGACACCAGCCTCTCCACCTCTTCCCCGCGGCCCATCCACCGCCGCCCCGTCCTACCATATGCCCCCGATACGCCCCCGCTGAGCGCGCCCCTGCGCGATGAGGTGCTGCTAGATGAGGAGCAGCAGCGCCGCGTGGCGTCGGTGCTGACGCCGGGGTCGTCGGTGAATGAGGGTGCGGGGGGCGGCGTGCAGGAGGGCGAGGGCGAGGATAAGAGTATGCCCATTGCTATTGTGGGGATGGGATGTAGGTTTCCGCAGGAGGCTACGAGTCCGGAGAAGCTGTGGGAGATGCTGTATAATAAGAGGCATGCGAGGACGGAGGTTCCGAAGGATCGGTTTAATGCCGAGGCGTTTTATCATCCGGATGCTGATAGGAGTGGTTCTGTGAGTAACTTTTTTTATTTATGATATTTGTGGACTAATGGACCTCAGATGAACTTGAAAGGTGGGCATTACCTCAAGGAGGATATTGCAAAGTTTGATGCCCGCTTCTTCTCCATATCTCCCGCTGAGGCGAAGAGTATGGACCCCATGCAGCGGATTCTACTGGAGGTGGTTTATGAGGCTATGGAGAATGCTGGGATCACGCTGGCGGACCTGGATGGCTCTGATACGGGGTGCTATGTTGGTTGCTTTACGGACGATTACGATGGTCTTCTGAAGCGTGATATGGAGCTGTCTCCGAAATACCACTCCGTGGGAATCGTCCCCGCTATCCTCTCCAACCGCATTTCCTTCTGCTTTAACCTGAAGGGTCCCTCCCTAACGGTCGATACTGCTTGCTCTAGCAGTCTTGTAGCCGTACATCTTGCGTGCCAATCCCTACGGGCAGGAGAATCCCGCGTGGCAATTGTGGGAGCAACGAATGCTCTCATCAACCCCGAAATCCACGTCGGAATGAGCAATATGCATTTCCTCTCTCCGGACTCGACGTGTTTCACCTTCGACGAGCGTGCCAACGGCTACGCACGTGGTGAGGGAATGGCTGCTTTAATTTTAAAACCTCTCGATGCAGCGCTTAGAGACGGAGATACCATCCGCGCCGTCATTCGCGGTACAGCGTCGAATCAGGATGGTAAGACGGCTGGTATGACGCTACCATCGAAGGAGGCGCAAGCGGAGCTCATCCAGACCGCCTACGAACAAGCCGGCTGCGATCCCGCCGCCACTGGCTACTTCGAGGCTCACGGCACCGGCACGGCGGCTGGAGATCCCATCGAGGCGTCTGCGATCGGAGCGACACTCGGGAAGTTCCGCGGGCCGGGCGAGGAGGGTAAGCTCTTCGTCGGCAGCGTGAAGACGAATATCGGACATCTCGAAGGCGCGAGCGGACTAGCGGGTCTGATTAAGGCGGTGCTGAGTCTGGAGCGCGGAGTTGTGCTGCCGAATTTGTGGTTTGAGAATGGCAACCCCGCGATTGATTTTGACGGGTGGCGAATCAAGGTTCCTACTGAGCCGACGGCGTGGCCTACCGAGGGGTTGAGGAGGGCGAGTATCAATTCTTTTGGGTTTGGGGGGACGAATTGCCATGCTATTATCGATGATGCGTTGCATTATTTGCAGAGTAGGGGGTTGAAGGGGAATCATACTACGTCGCCGCGGCCGCTGATTGGGGAGGGAGGAGTACAGCGACCGATGCTGTTGGGGCTGGAGGGGAAGGTTGAGGAGATTCTGGGGGAGGATGAGGATCTACCTTCTACTATTCCCTCGGCCCTGATGACGAGGCCGCGTATTTTCAAGGTCTCTGCTAATGAGGAGAAACTTGCTGTTACGTTCGCGAAGAGTTTTGCGGAGCATCTCGCTACGGTTCCTACTGGGGCTACGGATACGGATACGGCTTACCTTGATAACCTGGCCTATACGCTGCAGACACGCCGTACGACCCTACCCTGGACTGTTGCGGTGGTGGCATCTTCCATCAAAGAGCTGGCTACTAAGCTCGATGCCAGCGATCTTAAATCCACCCGCCGCGCGGCCGAGACGCCAAAGCTTGGCTTTGTCTTCACGGGCCAAGGCGCGCAGTGGGCTGGTATGGGCCGCGAGCTCATGGCCTACCCGGTTTTCAAAGACGTCGTGACAAAAGCAGATGGTATCCTCACATCCCTCGGTGCTCGGTGGTCGTTGCTCACTGAGCTCTTCAAGCCCGAATCAGAGTCCCGCATCAATGAAGCTGCCATCAGCCAGCCGCTGTGTACTGCTCTTCAGATCGCTCTAGCGGACCTGCTGAGCGCATGGGGCGTGCATCCCGCGCGCGTCGTGGGCCATTCGAGTGGTGAGATCGCGGCCGCGTATGCGATTGGCGCGTTATCCCTCCGCGGTGCGCTGCAAGTCGCCTATTTCCGCGGTGTGCACTCATCGCGTGTATCTAAGCTCGGTCTACGTGGGGCGATGATGGCGGTTGGACTTGATGAGGTTGCCGCGAGGGGTTACGTGGAGGGTGTTGACGCGATACTAGGCCGCGTTGTCGTGGCTTGTGTTAACAGCCCCAGGAGCGTTACGGTCTCGGGTGATGAGATGGCGGTTCTGGCGCTCAAGACGAGGTTGGAAGCTGATGGTGTGTTTGCGAGGCAACTGGTCGTGGATACGGCGTATCATTCGCAGCATATGCATTCCATCGCCGGGGCGTACCGTGCTGATCTCGAGGACCTCGTTGTTAACCCCCCGGGGCAGCGATGGCCTATCGAGATGATCTCGTCTGTTACCTCGCGCTCTGCTGCAGATGAACTACTAGATGCTGACTACTGGGTCCGCAACATGGTGTCACCCGTTCAATTCTCCTCTGCCCTCGCTCACCTCTGCACTCCCGAGGCAAAGGGGAAGAAGAGGGGTCAGCGTCGTGCTCGCGGCGGGGCGGTTAATATCCTTGTTGAGCTGGGACCGCATGCTGCGTTGGGCGGACCGGTGAAGCAGATCCTCGCTGCGTCGACGAGTTTGAGTAAGGCGGGGATTACATACCTGCCCGCGCTGGTGAGGAATAAAGATGCCGCGGAGACGATGCTAGCGCTTGCTGCGTCGCTGTCCGCGTCTGGACATGGTGTGGATGTACATACCGCCAACTTCCCCCTACCACCCGCACAACCCCTCGCAACGTTACCGGATCTTCCAAGTTACGCCTGGAACCACAGTACGCGGTACTGGGCCGAATCGCGCCTATCCCTCGACTACCGACTCCGTCCCTTCCCGAGGACTGACGTCCTAGGCGCGCAGTCAACGGATTGGAATCCCACCGAGCCGACATGGAGGAATTTCGTCCGCTTGTCGGAGTTGCCATGGCTCAAACACCACCAGGTGCAAGATACCGTCATCTACCCCGCCGCGGGGTACGTATGCATGGCCCTCGAGGCCGCAGCGCAGGTTCTCTCCGTCTCTGCCCTCCCCCCCGGGCGAGTGGTGAGGGGGTTCACGGTAAGGGATGTTGCGATCTCGAGGGCGCTTGTGGTGCCTGCTACCGAGGAGGGAGTTGAGACGGTGTTTAGTATGCGTCCGCTGCCTGATAGTGCGGTGGGGAGCTCGGCGGCGTGGAGGGAGTTTAGGGTGTTTTCGTATGGGGAAGGTGGGTGGGCAGAGCATTGTAGGGGGGTTGTGGGGGTGGATTTTGCTGCTGCCCCTACAAATGCTGTTGCAGATGGTGCGGATGGTGTCGCTGCTACTGTCGCTACCCCTGCTGCTGTGCCCATCGTGGAGATGGTGGGCGCTGATGAGTTTAAAGAAGCAGAGCGCGCGGCGAGGGCGGAGATGGATAAGGCGGTGCGGGTGTGTGGACGGAAGAGTGATGTGGGTGGTATGTACGATGCCCTCGCCGCGGGGGGACTGTGGTACGGTCCCTCGTTCAGGGTTATCACATCTGTTGCCACCGGTGGCGGTATGGCAGTTGGTCGCGTCGCGGTCCCGGATACCAAGTCCACGATGCCGATGGAGTTTGAGTACCCCAGCCTCGTGCACCCCGCTACACTGGACGGCTTCATCCAGATGATCATCCCCGCCCTCTCCCAGGGCGAGATGAACGGAGCGGTCCACGAACCCTTCGTACCGACTTTCATCGAGGAGTTAACCTTCGCCAGCTCCATCGCCAGCCAAGCGGGCTACGAGTTCCGCGCTTGCGCCAAGGCGGCGTTCAAGGGCGTGCGCGAGGCGGTGGCGGGAATTACGGTTTTCGATCCCCTTGGTGGTGAGGCCGTGGTTAAGATCAAGGGAATGAAGTGTACTGCTATTAGTGGGGGTGGACCTACGGATGTGGTTAGGAAACATTGCGGGACTGCGGTATGGGAGCCGGATGTGGATTTACTCGGCGATCTGCAGATGCTGCGTGTACTCCGCGGAGCTGCCGTTCGCGCTACCTCGCCCGGTGTCGCGGGTCGCGAGGATGTAGAGATCGTAGCGTGGTGGTTCTGCGACTCTGCGCTCCGCGATGTGAAGGAGGTGGAGGTTAGTCCGCAGAGGAGGGAGATGTACGAGTTCCTCCTCCACCAGCGCGAGATTGTGCGCGCGGGACGGGCGGAGTATCAGACCCCCGCGTGGGAGGCGCTGGATGAGTTCTCGACGCAGGAGAGGGTGCATAATCTTATTGCTGATTTTGCGG
Source organism: Pseudogymnoascus pannorum (assembly GCA_001630605.1). Classification (NCBI taxonomy): domain Eukaryota; kingdom Fungi; phylum Ascomycota; class Leotiomycetes; order Thelebolales; family Thelebolaceae; genus Pseudogymnoascus; species Pseudogymnoascus pannorum. The sequence goes on along the minus strand of LNAS01000267.1, from coordinate 4,547 downwards.
TCTCGGGGGATGCGGAGGCCAGGTTGCTTGTTAGGATGGGGATGGCGCTCCCGGCTGTGTTGAGGGGGGATGTTGCTGATCCCCTTGCGCTGGCGGCGGAGGGGGGGGAGATGGAGGAGTATTATGCGAAGGGGTTGGGGGTGCCGCATACGTATGCTGCTATGCAGAGGTATCTGACTATGCTGGCGCATAAGTACCCTGATCTGGAGTACCTTGAGCTTGGCGCTGGGAGGGGGGATGCCACGAGGCATGTCCTGGATGCGCTGGATGGGTGCGCCAAGTATAGGTATCCCAAGGTGAAGGCGTATACGTACTCTGATGCGTCCGATGCGTCGTTTGCGGGCGCTGAGAAGGCGTTTGAGAAGTGGGGGAGTCTGTTTGAGACGCGTGTACTGGATATTAATGGGGATATCGGCGCGCAGGGGTTTGCAGGACGGCAGTTTGATGTTATCATCGCGTCGAACTCTCTCGGTGATGTAGCTGATGTCGAGGTTGCGCTCGCGAACGTTAAGACGCTTCTGAAGCCGGGCGGAAAGATTATTTTGCTTGAGGCTACGCATCTCCATCTCTCGGCTTCACTTATACTGTCCCGTCCTGCGCCGGCGCTGCAGGAGCACCAGTGGGAGGATGCCCTGGGTCGACATGGGTTTGGTGGGCTCGAGGCGAGCGTGCCGGATGTGTTGGACGCGAGGGCGCATGTTACGAGCGTTATGGTCGCGTCTGTTCTGAAGACCGATACTGCCCTCGCTAGTCTCGCATTGCCGCTCTCCCTGCACGTCATACTCGTCGCCCCCTCGGGTGGCGGGTCAGCAGCAGCGGAACTCCTCGATTCGACGTGCTCTGCGCTCGGCGGCCACGGGATCGGGGTGGAGATTGTGTCGTTTACTGGGCTGGCGCGAACGGAGCTGCAGGGCAAGATTGTGATTTGTCTCGCTGAGCTGGATGCTAGTGTGCTCGCTGAGGTGATGCCGGGGGATTTCGCACAGCTGCAGCGCCTGACGAGGGAGCCGGTTGGGTTGTTGTGGATTACGCGTGGTAGTATCGCGGGGAGGAGTAGTAAGCCCGAGTTATCCATCTTCCCTGGCCTGGCGAGGAGTTTAAGGGCTGAACAGGAGGGGTTCCCCTGCGTCACTGTCGATTTGGACGCTGATTATAGGTTGCCGGCTGATCAGGTCGTGGATCTGCTGTTTGGTGTGTTCAGACAGACGTTTGTGCGCGGGCAGGCGGCGGCGGTGAATGATCGCGAGTTTGCGGAGAAGAATGGCATTTTGCATGTCAAGCGCATGGTGGAGGATGATGCGTTTAACAAGTACATCGCTACCCGCACTGGGGCCGCGAGTCTGAAGCCCCGCGCCGAGAGACTCGTCCAAGCTGGACGACCGCTGAAACTCACTCTCGATGGGGTGGGGAGTCTGGATTCGTTTTATTTCTCTGATGACGCGTCGGTTGGTGCGGGGGTGCCAATGGCGAAGGGGGAGGTGGAAATCAGCGTTCGTGCTGTGGGGTTGAATTTCCGCGATATCCTCATTGCGATGGGGGAGATGAGCGATAATTACCTTGGGAACGAGTGCGCGGGCGTCGTGACGCAGGTTGGTGAGGGCGTCACGCATGTGTCTGTCGGTGATCGCGTGGCGGTCTGGTGCCTGGGGTGTTTCTCGACGCTGATGAGGAATCCGGCTGATACGGTGATGAAGATCCCGGATGATATGGATTTTGTCACCGCGGCTGGGTTTCCGATCATCTACGTCACGGCGTATTACGCCCTTGTGCATCTGGCGCGCATGCAGGCTGGAGAGTCTGTGCTGATCCATGCTGCTGCTGGCGGGGTGGGGCAGGCGGCGATACAGATCGCGCAGCGGTTGGGGGCGGAGGTCTATGTGACTGTTGGGACTGGGGAGAAGAAGGCGCATATCATGGAGCTGTTTGGGATTCCGTCGGAGCGCATCTTCAGCAGTCGCGATGTCAGTTTTGAGGCTGGCGTGAAGCGCGTCACGGATGGGAGGGGCGTGGATGTTGTGCTCAATAGTCTTGCTGGGGAATCCCTCCGCGCGAGTTGGCGGTGCGTTGCGCCGTTTGGACGGTTCGTGGAGCTTGGGAAGAGGGATATTGAGGCGGGTGGACGGTTGGATATGGGTCCGTTTGTGAGGAATGTGGTGTTTGCTAGTGTGGATATTACGGCGATGTTGAGGCTTAATAGGCGGTTGGGCGCGACTATGTTTAGGGAGGCGATGGGGATGGGGATGGAGATTCGGCATGAGCTGGCGATGCAAGGGAGGGGGGAGGGAGGAGCGAGCCCGGTGAGGACGTTTGGGTTTGGGGAGGTGGGGGAGGCGTTTAGGCATATGCAGGCTGGGAGGCATGTGGGGAAGATTGTGGTCGTGCCGGGGGAAGGGGATGTGGTGCAGGTATGTTTTCCCAGTTTTTCCGGTTTGTTGTTGGGGGGTGTGGAAACAAATGCTAATGCGCGCCAACAGGTCATGCCGCAGCCGCTCAAGGGAGCAAAGTTCCATGCTGATGCATCGTACCTACTTGCTGGCGGACTGGGCGGGATCGGTCGCAGCTTGTCGATGTGGATGGTTGCTAATGGGGCGAGGAATCTCATCTTCGTCTCTCGCTCTGGTGTGTCGAATGATGCCGCGCGCGAGCTGGTCAATACACTCACGATGAAGGGCGTGCGCGTTGAGGTCATCCAGTGCGATATCGCTGACGAAGTCAGGCTGTTTGACTCGCTAAACACGGCGCTGAAGACTATGCCTCCTATTCGCGGTGTGATTCAGGGCGCTATGGTGTTGCGCGACCAGATCTTTGCGAATATGCCATACGAGACTTTCGTCAGCGCTCTCCGGCCAAAGGTACAGGGATCCTGGTCCTTGCATCAGGCGACGTTGGACCAGCCGCTTGATTTCTTCGTGCTGCTTTCTTCTGCGTCGAGTTTCCTGGGGAATGCAGGACAGGGTAATTACGTCGCAGCATGCACATACCAAGTCGCCCTCGCCGCGCACCGTCTCGGCCTCGGCCTTCCAGCAACAGCCATCGATATCGGCAAAGTAGCCAGCGTAGGCGTCGTCGCCGAGAGCACAGACAATACCATCGAAGCGAACCTCGTCCGTATCGGACTAAAAGATATTCAAGAGGCAGAGCTCCACGCCATCATCGAGCTGGCTATGCTTCCCAACGCCGTCGGCGTCACGAATGGCCATCTCATCACCGGCGCACATACGAGTCTCGACCCCGGGGCTGACATTGCTGACTTACCCTTCTGGAGCCGCGACCCCGTATTCTCTCACCTCGACGCCCTGCGTCCCCACCTCGCGCGCGCCGCAGACGGCTCAGGCGGCGCCTCCTCCGCGGGTCGCGCGAGTCTCAAGACCCTCCTCGGGAGCGCACCGTCGAAATCCGCCGCCACGGCCGTGGTTCTCGAAGCGCTCCTGGCGAAACTAGCGCGCGCGCTCGCGATGCCGGTCGCGGAGATTGATGCGAGTCGGAGCACGGCGGCGTACGGGATCGATTCGCTTCTCGCGGTTGATATAAGGAATTGGATCTTTAGGGAGGCGGGGGCGGATGTGGCGGTGTTTGAGGTGTTGCAGGCGNNATGAGTGAGTAATGAAGGGGGGTTGAAAGCATATATCTCGGAGCGTTTCGGTGGGGGTTGACTTGGTTTGGGGTTGGGGTTGGGATGCATCTTTTCCTATTTTGTTCTCGTCTATCGCTTCATCTTTTTCTTTTGTTGGTCAAGGAAATAAACCCCATGGGGTCGGTTGGTCGGCGGGGCGTTTTTTGTGTGGTTTTGAGCGTGCGTGCGGTTTGGGCGGGAGGGATATATTTTTTTTTTTTTTGGTTTGTTTGTGTTGCATAATAAGGGGGGTTAGCTGTACATGATGGATGATCCATGAGATGAAGATGAGGATTGGTTGGGGTTTGTTGTATTTAGCGGATGGGAGAAGGGGGGGACAGAAAGAGATGGGGGAGTATATATGTATATGTGTGTGATACCAGTTAATAAATATAAGCGCTTTTTGAGATAAAGTCTTTTGTTTGCTTGGTTGTAGTTGTGGTTGTGCAGTGTACAGTGTGAAGTGTGAAATGTGAAATGCGCGGTGCGGTGTGTCGCGATTATTATCGTTTGCCCACCCATCTAACCCCGCGCCTATGCCCAGCAATCAGTGGCGAGTGTGAATGCGGGTAATATGATATATGACCACACCATACCACACCATACCATGCCTTGCCACCGCGCCACAGAATGAAAGCAAGGAGTAAAGCAAACCAGGAATGGCGGACGGGTGGCGGCAACGTGACGCGGGACGGGACCGCAAAGATGCATCTAGATCGCGCGGCGTGCGGGGGAACCCTACCTATCATCCCACTTCCAAGGGAAACGGGAAAGGAACAAAAGAGAAGGGAAGGGAGGTGGGGATGGGGATGGGGATGGGAGGGCTGTAACCTTATGTACTCGATCGCTGCACAGAGCTTGATCTGGGAGCATGGGTGGGGTGTATGGGTGTATATAGCCTTAAATCGGGGATCTATCTTGCTGCGCCGCTGCG
>LNAS01000266.1:28836-98931 GCA_001630605.1 Pseudogymnoascus pannorum | reverse complement strand
GTTTTTATGGCTACCGTATCCATACAACTAGAAACCGACTGGACGCCCAGACTGTGAAAACTACTGTTAGGGCGATCCTATTCAGCATCTACAAAAAATGCATGCTCGGGGTTCTATCTCTCGCAAAGGACATCGACTACATCTTCAAGATCGGTCGGCTCCTGGACGTTGGAAAACGTACAATTCGGATGTACGGAACTTATTGCCTCGACTTGCGCCCGATTATTCGACTGAGCAGTGCGTCGGTTCTGGTAGAACTAGGCATACCCGCAACTGACCATCTCCTCCAAGCAGTCGATTGGTGTATGATCGCGATAGATGAGCACGGGAGCGAGGAGTTTTTATACGATCTCCTAGTCGCGATGGGCCTTGTCGATGCGGACACGTCTGGGTTCGCCGACCGATTGGCACTGTGAGCTGTAACGTAACTCTGATGTTTCCCTTCTCATGCAGCCAAGACATTGTCAGTGTTCTACTGCATCAGGACATAGTCGAGACAGGACCTAGCATACAAATGATAAATCCCAAGATATCGCCAGGGCTTTGCTGGGCAACAGATTTGGTCGGTGGTATGGTCGAGACAGGCGCCTGATATACAATTTATTTTCCTACTTCTACTTTGCGTTTTTACTTAGGAGCAACCTACTTGGCAGCAACCAACTCGACGGGTTCGGGGCAGGTGATGGATCTTTTTTATTTTCCTGTTTTTAATCTGCGTTTTTACTTGGGAACGGCCAACTCGATAGGTTCGAGATAGGGGCATAGTATACAACCGACGAATTGTTTTTATTTCCCCCTTTCTACTCTACATTTTATTTGGAAATAGCTTTTTGAATTAATATAATTTATTAAAGCAAACCATCTCTTCTACCTGCCATATACTCCACTAGACAAGGTTGCTGCTTTATGCAGTCTCTACCTCTTCGCCAAATCCGAAGACATGCGAATCGGGTTGGCCCTACTAGACAACATCATATCCCTCCGCTACAAGATCATCCAGTGTAGCGCATTCCGCCCAATCACCATTCGCCAGATGGAAAAATCCGGCTACGTTCCCAGTCCTCTCCTCGACGAATGGAGCACCGCAAAGGCCATATATCATCTCAGGGCTAGTGGCTCCAAAGATTCGGCAAGTTATATCAAGTTTCCACCTGCTTACAGGAATTGGAGGATGTCCAGGCGGCCGTCGTGGGCGCTCCATTGAGTCGGCCCAGTATTGAAACGAGAGAAGGCCTGTGCTCATGCCATCTACCTCGAACCACGTACCTCTAAACAGCTCACGTTGCTCAGCTAGTCGCCTTGGTGGTTCGGCTTGAAAGTAAGTTTTATTTGTGAACCTGTTTGAGTTTGCCGGCGTGAGTTGCACCATCGCAATATCGAGCTCTGGGTATCTTTTAACGATGTTTCCTATTATATCCCCATCCGCTACCGGGTGAAATACTTCTCCGCTATCATTGGCTAGAAATCCATGGTTTGCGACGGTCACAAACATCAATGATCCTTGCCTCAGTAGCACCCCGCATGTCGTTGATTGGCTGGCCTCAGCTTCGGCGCCGGAACTTGTAACTGGCCCAGTTGAGAGCCTCACCCCTGGATTAATCGCGCCCCAATTGGGATCACGAAGATAATTTGAACAATCCTGTGGTAGCGGCCCGATGATATGCCCTGGGAGATAAAGAGAAGGATCTAGCAGCCGTTCTCGAGTATGGCTGCCCATACTCTGAAAGAACGGGATCGGGTCATGATGATAGGTCGTGGGAAAGCCAGCCACATAGTATGGGAGAGAACCTCTTTCGTAGAGTCGCCCATCACCATAGACAAGTTCGACAATAATGCTAGCCGGGCAAAAATTGACCCTTTGTACCTCAGCGATCTGTAAAAGCGCAGAAACGACCTCATGCATTTGTGATTTTTCAGGTCTCTGACTTCTTGGCAAACGAAGATTGGGGCATGGGTCAGCGAGACGATAGTTGAAGTATGGGGCTCTCCCTGCGATATCCAATCCTTCTTGGCCAATAGGAACGAAGATGACGGGAGTGCAGGCGACGGTGAGCGGTACCGGGTTAGGCGGGTTTGAAGTCTGAAGTACCAGTATATACTCGTACCATTCAACCTTAGCTGCGTGATACCTGTCTAGGATGTATGCCAATTCATGACTAGTGGCATGTCTATAATTTTGGTTCTCTTCGCTCCAGAGAGAAAACGGAATGTCGTCGTGTATGTGCCGAGCACCAAACCCCCTAGGACCACTCCATCTTGGCTGAGGATCTATATGTGCGTAAAAAGCTTCTGGATGTGCATGAGAGATGTCGCGCTGACGTTGATCCCGGGACTGAAGTTGACTGAGGGCTGGGTCTTTGTCTGGGTCCATGAAGGTTAAACTACTCTGTAGTGCTTCAACCGGTGTTGACTGTCTAGCAAGCTTTCCATGAGGAGGTCTGTAATGCGATGATAGAGAACAACTCAGAGTCAAACTTTCTATGGTATCCATTATGTAGACGGGTTGTTATAGAGGGTGGTTTTCCGAAAGTGCAAATGTTGATACCGGTGAGTTACGGAGTGTATTTTTTTACTGGAAGGTGCAAATGTGATTGATACTGAAGTGAGTTGATAAGTATTGGATCAGGTGCTAGACCTAGGGCCGCCAGCGGATCGGTGGCGCTAGGCAAGAGCCTAAATACTGGGTGTGAGTCAATCTTATTACATGTGATATTTATAAATCGACCCATTTGTGACTATGTCTTCCGCCTACTGTATCCTCCTCGACCTTGACCATGACCATCTCCTTAACCATGACCACCATCTCACTCACCCTCCCCTTAGTTCCTCGACCTTGAGCATAACTACAACCTCGACCATGACCACAACTACCTCCTCGACCACAGCCACCACCTCATTACATACGGGAATCGGAACTGATGCTCATCATTCTCGGCTCGGAATATAAAGATATTATTAATATTATAGTAATGGCCCTTCTATGCCATATAGTCTAATTAATTAGATCTGCTTAAAACCTAGTTTCTTTGCAACTCCTGGGAATATATTAAGTGCATTTTGGCTATTGATCCGCGCCATTTGCGATTTCGTATAGTTGCCATTAGCTTGGATGGCCTGTAGCCCTAAGGAACTCTGAGCAAGCGGTACATATGGATCTGCTTTCTTATTAGCAATGTCCTTTCGAGGCAAATGAGAACAGAAACATACAATCGGTTCCTGTCACGATTTTATTGACGCCCCCAAATAGGTTCATAGATATTAGCTGAATAGGTGATGTTGAGCTGGCCGTATCGAATAGATATCCTTTGAACTGATTCAAGCTATCTACCACACTCAGGCTTCCTAGGAAGCTCAAGCTCGCCATGCCAGCGATGCGCTGAGCCAAGTACGGCATTGCTCCGCCACCGTGGGGGAAGATGATGTTGATGTCAGAGTAGTTGGCTCTCTGGCCTGTGAGAAGCATGTTCTCCATTGCACGGACGGAGTCGAATGGATACTCAGTCATGGGATCGGGATGCCCGATTGCGGCACCCTGGCAGCCTGGTGCGGTAGGGTGCACGAAGACTGTTACGCTGCGGCTGTTGAGGAGCTCGAAGATGGGGTTGAGAACTGCATCACCGAGGTAGGTGCCATCGGCATTGGTATAGAGGCCTACCCCGTCGAACTTGAGGACGTCGAGGCAGTACTAGTGGTGTCAGATCAGGATATCCAGGGAGTTATTATCAGACACATACTTTGATTTCTCTGAGCGCGAGATCGATGTGTGGGAGTGGCAGGATACACATGGCCCCCAGCCGATTCGGATATCTCTTTGTATAACTGTACATGGCATCGTTGAGACTCCTTCCGAGCTTAGCAGCCGCACGTGAATCATTTGCGAGGAAGTTCACTCCCGGCGCGCTGATAGATATAGTTGAGTAGTTGACTCCCAGGCTGTCCATCGCAGCAATATGGGTCTTGAGATCCCATGACGGCACCGGGAACCCATCAGTGTATAGTGTCCCATTTGTAACGGGATATCCTGCGTCGATGAGTGCTGAGCGGTAGATATCTGGGATAACATGAGAGTGGACATCCAGCTTGAAAGAAGTGGCGACCCTGTAGTCCGCTGAGACAGAGAGGGAGAAGGCAAGCAGGAGGACTAAGGATGAGCGCACGGAAGGCATCATGAGCTGCAGGTCGGGGCGTCTAGAGATCTCTGGGGTAAGCGATGACCTGAGACGTGGCGTTGCGATGTGATGATTTCTTAAGAAAGCAGGAGAGGAGGCATGTTTAATGGAACTAGAGGCGGGGGAAACGAACTATTGGAGTGGAGAGGTTCTGGCAGTCTTCAATAATCGCACTGTGGGGTACAAGGATCTGTAATTTACATCCCAGTACTATCATGGGGCCATCATGCAATTACACGAAGCAATTGTGGATTTTGCCACACGACGCAGAATCCACACTAGCTGACTCCCGTTATCTCCTGGAAATGGCGTAATCCCATGGTAAACCCCAGGAAGGATAGAAAGGATGGAAAGGAAGTTGAACTATGACTAAGCAGGAAAGAATATGTAAGAGAGCGCGCCGTAGGAGAACCAATTGCAAGTATGGAAGGGACTTTTGACACGGGGTGAAAAAATCAGGCTCAAATTAATTTCCCTTGTTGGTGTTTGATGATGTTTGATGATGTGCCGAATTTCATCCCGTCCCAGTCCCTTTGTCCGCCAAGGCCACCACGCGTCCCCCCATCCCCCACCCCTACTGCACCCCGTTCTTTTCTACTAGTCGCCACTCTTCTCCACTTCTTAAAAATCCCCAGGAATTGAAACAGGACGACACGTCGCGGAAGAGATGAAGAATGTCGACTTCTTCGACTACTTCGATGTCGGCCTTCTCTGCTGATGTAGGTAGACAATCTAGTCCATCCCAAAGCCCTGCGATGTCTCGCCCCATGCTCACAACAAGGGATCGAAACTCTCTTATGGTGTTATTTTAACCTCGGGATTGTTACAGTACCTCGCACAAAACCGCGGACCGACGATCATCGTCTCTAATGCGACTATCACCGGGCTTGCTGCCCTTGTGGTCTGCACGCGTGTTTTCTCCCGCCTGGTGATACTGAAGCGCTTAGGTTGGGATGACTGGACGATCATCGTCGCGACTCTGCTCGCAATCGGGAACATAGTGCTCGCTAGTCGAAGTACAGCATTGCAGACCACCATGTGTAGTAATGAACGAAATTGACAATCTCTAGGTGTGAGCCTCGGAACCGGTCGACATAAACAGGCCGTCCCCACGGAGAACAAAATTCCAGCCGGCATCGTATGCGCAAATTCTCTCATATCCTAGATTACTCCGGACTTGAGAAACGGAACTGACACTGATGTACCCGTAGTATCGCTTCGCTACAAGGGTCGTCTACTTCCTCATCACGGGCACCATAAAGCTCTCCGTCACCTTCCTCTACCTTCGGGTCTTCCCTATGCTCCGCAAGCCCACGCTCCTGCTCATGGCCGTCCTCGTCTCCGCAACCATCGCGCAGACTCTCTGCACAGTCTTCCAATGCGTGCCGGTGGCGGCCGTATGGGACACGGCGTCGTATCCGAATGCGAGGTGTATTGATAATATAGCGTTTAGTTATACGGCTGCGTGTTTGAGTGTCGTGACAGATATCTGGGCGTTGGTGTTGCCGATTTCGACAGTTTGGAGTAAGTCCGTTGGGTTACGTGCCGTAGTTGAAGAGAGAGGGGCTGATATGGACCAGAATTGCAGATTCCGACGAAGAGGAAGTATGTCCTCACTGCGCTGTTTTCTCTAGGATTGTTGTGAGTCCTTCTAGTCCCAGATACATGTCTTGCTTCCATTAGCTCCTAACGTGCAATCCCCCAGTGCCTGTATAGCAGGTATAGTCCGCATGGCCTTTCTCATCACTCTCCTTGATAGCAATGACCAAACCTGGGACACCTACGGGACTTCGATCGCTTCTGGCTGGGAAGCTGCGCTTGCAATAATCACAGCTAGTATTCCAGGTCTCAAGCCGGGCTTCGATCGCATCTTCCCCAAGATCTTTTCCAGTACCAAGTCTGGGAGCTTAACGACTAGGAGGGCCGAGTATGAGCTAGGGCCCTCGGGGACGAGAAGGGAGAGGGGATTCGAGAGTTTGGGGACGAATAGTGAGAGAGAGGAAGACGGGCAGTCGTCGAGGAGGATTATGGGCTATAGCGAGGAGTTTGTGGTCAGGCCGGAGACACAAGAGGGAGAGTGGAAGAGATAATGTTTGTTGGTGTACAAGATTGGGTGGTTTGGGTTCATGCGTGATCCTAGCCATTCGTAACCTAGTGCAGAAGTCAAGTAAGTTCTCGAAATATCGCGTAGCATCGTTGGGTATATGAAACGTGAACTCAAGAACTCTTCGGATTCGTTGATCTGCTAAGGGCTATACCGGAATCGATTCTGAGCCAGTGAACTAGGCGCCATGAGTAGCTCTTCAAGGCGACAGCGCAACAGGGTTAAGGTGGGAAAGCGGGGAGCTACGAGTTGTGGGACGAATTGGTGGCATTATTAGCCGCCTCGCCGGATCTGCACTCTGCTCAGGAGAGCATAAATTACATGTAGCATTTCGCGCTTAGTATGGTGTCTGTATGGGCCGATGCTACCGCCCTTGCTTCTCTCGTCTTGGTCTTTGCATACGTTGGATCAATCCGTCTATAGAATCAGTAAAGTCGGTGTGGAAATAGGGAATCTGCTTACCTTGTTATGAAATCGGGGACTAGGTAGTCTTGGTAGTCTTACGTTTCTGTAGTTTCATTCTGCTATTTTATGTAAGAACAAGTTTAAATGAATTGGTTGGGTTCTCTCACACGCCGGTTTGATGTTCTACTAAGGTTGAGAATATTCTGATATGAAGTTGAGATGGAACTTCGCCTTGCACTTATTACGCTTGTACCAGAATGTTATATGATCAGCTTCACTTTGCATACACCTGACAGTAACCTTTAGGAACGCTACTACCAATACAGCTAACAATAGCGTCCCCAAGATGTGCAACCTTACTATCTCCAAGCCCAACTCCACCCCGACCTAAAATACCACCGCAGCAGCTATCCCCAGCCAAGGCTATTGTAATGGGGTGGTGCTGACCGACCGTTACAGTATATATAGCGTGTTGCGCGTATTCCGGGCGAGCCGGAATACTGTAGTCTTTTTGGCTCAGTGAGGTATGGCGCGAGCGCAACCGCATATCGTTACAGTTATATAGTGAACATCAATCGATACCTTCTTGCATAGTTCATAAGGGACGCATTACTCGCAAAGTCAATCATTGGCATCCAGGGGATTCGCCCTACATATACTAGTTTAGTCAAAAGGTTCTTTAGATCTTTTTATTTTGCTATTTTTAGTCTATATTTTCACTCGGGGATGACCAACTTGATAGGCGGCATAGTATGCAATCGATGAATTGGATTTATTTTCCCTTTCTACTCTATATTTTACTTGGAAATGGCCAACTCGAGATAAAATTATAATACTACTACCTACCCTTCCCCCTCTATCCCAAATAAAAACGCATCGAAATCAAACCCTCCCTCCCCGAAAAAATCATGAAAGTGCAACCCTCCCTCCGTCATTGTCGTCGGGTCGTACTCGAGGGGTACATGACCACCCCAGTCGCCGTCACAATTGCCACTAATACGGTAATCACAGTTACCATAATCACCGGGATTAGTATTCCAACCCCGATTCTGCTGCCCCTGCTGCCCCTGCTGGCCCCTCCCCATTCACATCCCCCTAAAATCCTCCTCTCAAGCTCCTCGAGCGTCTTCACGCACTGTGGCACGTATGCGCTTAGATGCTCGTGCGCGCGCAGCGCCTCCAACATCCACGCCCACGACCGCGCGACGGATGGGGGGTAGAGGTCGAATCCACCGCCGAAGTCACTGTCATCGCCGACGCAACTACTACCTACTAAACATAGCAGCGAGGAAGGTTGTCCCCGCGATATGGAGGTAGTAGATGCGGTACCACTAGGGGAGGAGACCTATGTGTTCGTCTAGGGAAGAGGAGATGGTAGCAGGGGTTTGGGGGGTGAGGGTTGGTGGGTTAACTAACGTCTCTGAGAGACTTTCCATGATGAGCTCTGTGACTGCTTGTGCAGCTTGGATGCAGAGAGTTGCGCTGGCGTGTAGTGTTATGGGTGGTGGGGGAGAGGTGAGGTTGGTAGTAGAGCTGTGCGATTTTGTGGATTTTGGAGAGTAGATGCGTGCGAGCATGGGTCTATAATGTGGAGGAGGCTATGGACGGTCGTGTTAGCAAAAATGGTCGAGGATCGAGGTGGTGCGCAACGGGTATTGCCAGCGCGGTCCGTTCTCTTTCCCTTCCCTAACTCAAGCCCGAAAAGAAAGAAAATTCGGCAAAAAATATAAAAGTAAACCAGATAGCGAAATAAAGGATAACCTACCGAAGACGAAGTAAATGCCTTTCCACCCTCACCCCCCTATCCACCACCCTACCATCCCTCCTACCTCCCCAGCGCCGAATCGCGCCTTTCGCCTGCGATTGTGGGTGGGCTCGCCCTCCCGATCGGCATGTTCGCGTTCGCCTGGACGAACAGCCCGGAAATCCACTGGGCGGTTAGTATCGTGCTATCTGCGCCGTTTGGTATTGGCTTCGTGCTCGTCATTCTGCCCATCTTGAACTATCTCATCGATTCGTATACCATCTACGCTGCGTCCGTGCTTGATGCGGCGGCTATATTTCGGTCGGTGATAGGCGCGGTGTTTCCGTTGTTCACGACGCAGATGTACGAGTGGTTGGGGATTCACTGGGCGACGTCTCTACCAGCGTTCTTAACGCTAGTATGCTTGCCGTTTCCGCTAGTAATGTATAGGTATGGAGCCATATTAAGGATGAAGTGTAAGTATGCATTCGAGGCGGCGGAGATGACGAGGAGGATGCAGAATAAGTGAGTTCATATATTAGAGCTCTACTACTCAAGGGATTTGGTTGGTGATATAGTCGAGACAGGCGCCTGATATACAATTTATTTTCCCCTTTCTACTCTACATTTTACTTGGAAATAGCCAACTCAAGATAACATTATAGTTCTGCCACCTCTTTTCATACTATAGATAATATATTTATTTTTAATATAACGTATTTCACGGGCGAGCGGGTCACACGAGCGAGCGGGTCACCAAAACACTAAAACGTGTCAACTCTACTATAACAATCAATGGCAATACCAACTCAAGCTAGATCCTCTAATCAAGAGGGTAGGATACTTCTAGCTATCCAATCAATCAAATAAGGCCATATTAAAAGTATTCGAGCTGCTACAATATCGTACGACATCCCATTTGAGTCGCTATATGTACGACTTAACGTTCGCAATGGCGTAATGAGCACCATGGTGTAATAAGCACTAAAACCCGAGTCCTCTGACTTCAAATCAATTTTCAACTATAATACAACTAAGTGTACCAAATTCCGAGTCAAACAAATCATCTATAAGTAGGTCCTCTTTAACTTCCTTAATAATACTGTCTTATTTAACCCTTTGTGCCCGACCTTTGCCCTTATTGTTATAGGTTGTGTTTTCAATCTGTACAACTGCTGACTGGATTTCTTGAGTACTCATTACAATAACTCCTTTCAATGCTACTCTCTTGCCACACTTATTAGCTCTATATGCAGATAGAACACTTTGGGTATCTTGTAGCTCCTTAAGTAATAATGTGTTTTGCATTCTTAAAGTTTCAGCAGTATATATAAGGCGTAAGATATATTTGCATATTGGAGAGTCAAGTACATTTTGAGCTTGCAATATCAAATTAAGAGCTGTATTTGAGCTATATAACTCTATATCGCTTGGTGGAGAGCTAACAAGTAACAAGCGATAGTTTGGTGTTTATAGAGGTAGTATAGTTGCATTTGTTGAAGTAATAGAAGAGCGAGTGTATAAAGATGGTAAATGATTATATGCCTTTTGAGGATCAAATGGGTAGATACCTGCTCCTAACTATGCGCTTTGAATATTGTATTGCAATATTGCTTATAATCTTGCTTTATAGTATATCTCAATCCATTCTACCTTTTGAATGCGCCTTACTCCAACTCTTGTAAGTTGGTCAGTCTCATTTGCAAGTGCAGTTTTCAACGGCCCAAATACTGCAACATCAAGAGGTTGAAGAATATGAAAACAATAAGGTGATAGTATAAGAAGATCAATGTTATATTGTATACAATGAGCAATAAAGTTTGCAGAAATATAACTGTCATGGCCATCTGCAATCAAAAGTCATAGTTTGCCATCTGCAATTTTATGGGTTTCTGGCTCAAAAACCTATTGTAACCACTATAATCTATGAATATTTGACGTCCAATCCTTTGTACTTGCTGAGAATCGCCAGTCATAAATATATGGATTTGTAGACCAAGTGCTGTCGATAGTTATAGCTTTGAAAATCATAAGTGGTAGTAAGATGCATTTATCTGCAGAGATGCACTCAATAACTGACACCCACTCTTGATAGCCAGGAACAACTTTCCAATATATATATATAGTAGTATCAACTACTATATAGTTCGTTTGGCTTATACCAATCCCAAAACCCGATTTATCTATATTATAGATGTTATATAATATATAGTTCTGTTCTTGCGACTTTGTTTGCAATACTGCAAACCAATGCTCAAGTGCTTCAAATGTTGCTTCTTGATATCTTACAGACTCGATTTGTCAAGTAGTAATTGTAGCAAGCTCTATATGATGTTGAATAAAGTATTGGATCTATTCTTTGCCAATTGGTGGGTATTATACAATTTGAGATAATGCATTGTTAATGTATTGCACTCTTTGAATCCTGATTTCTTCCGCTAATTCCTTTATTAGCTGGTGTCTAATAGGGCGTCCTATCGATGAGAATTGGCAAATCCACTTAACCAAGGTACTCTCTTCAACTATAGATAAAAGTTGTTGGTTTTGTCGTATTTGCACTCGAGAATGGCCTCCTGACATATGATGCATCAAAGTCATCCGATTGACTTGAAAGTGTTCTACAGTAGCCTTTAAGTTTGTAAACTGTCGATTCTAGTAAGCTATTATAGCTTCAGCTATACGAGCTTCATTCTCTTGAACTCGGACGCTCTTGTGTCTTGCCATTATTGTAGTTTACAAGTTTGAAGTTGCAAGGTAGGGGGTTTAGTACTCATTATGCTATAGTGCTCATTACGCTATTGCGAATATTAACAGTGTTACTTCTCGATGTAACTCTACTCCTAACTCATATAAGTTGACTCTATACAAAGAGTCAGCTTTTGTTCGGTATATCCTTGACCTAGATGCATATGGATTTCCACCCTGGCCGCAAGCTATATAAGAAATAGCTGACCTTCTACTCTCCGAATGAGGCAAGAGCCCTATTGGGATAAACTGGGCTACTAGCTTTATAAAGCGTCATATAGAAATTAAATCAAAGTTTAGTCGGAGGTATAACTATAAATAAGCAAAATGCGAAAATCCTAAGATAATTCAAGAGTGGTTCTCTCTTGTATAAAACACTATCGCAAAATACAGCATCTTAGATGAGGACATCTATAACTTTGATGAAGTAGGTTTCGCAATAGGAGTTATTGCTACTGCAAAGGTAGTCACAAGCTCGGAAGCAAAGAGTCATCTGAAGACTATACAGCTAGGGAATAGAGAGTGGGTATCAATTATCTAAGGTGTCAATTTGTATAGATAGGCACTCCCGCTGTTTATCATTTTTAAGGCGTAGAACCACCTCTCTACTTGGTATAAGGACTCAGGATTACTAGACAATTGGGTAATTATGCTAAGTGAGAATAGGTGGACTTCAAATTCAATTGGGTACAAGTGGATTCAACACTTTGATCGATATACAAGCGCTTATACAATCGGAACCTATCGCCTTCTTATTCTTGATAGGCATAAGAGCTATCTCTCTGCTCAATTTCAACACTACTGTATAGAACAGAAGATAATTACCCTCTATATGCCGCTATACTCCTCGTATATACTTCAGCCTCTTGATATAAGCTGCTTTGCACCACTAAAGCTTTTGTATGGAAAGCAGATTGAAACCTTTATATAGAACCGGCTAAACTATATCACGAAGCTTGAGTTTCTCTCTGCATTCAAAGAAGCATTTAAAGCTGCATTTATAGAGCAGAACATCAAGAGTGGATTCCGAGCTACAGGGCTAGTTCCGTATGAGCTATAGAGTGTCCTCTCTCACTTGAATCTACACTTGAGGACTCCAACTCCTCTTATAGTTGAGAGTAACAATTGGACTTCAAAGACTCCTCAAACTATAAGGGAGCTTGATTTTCAAATAGAGCATATTAGAAATCGCATTATACAGCATCAGAATAGCTCTCCTAGCTCAATTAATGACGCATTAAGCCGGCTTGCAAAGGGAGCTCAGGTTATGATACATTCTGCTGTTCTACTTAAGGCAGAAGTTAAGGCTCTACAAGTAGCAAATGAGCAGAAAAAGAGGAGGGAGAGGAAGCGTAAGAGGCGTATAATGCAAGGGGGTAGTCTCTCCGTACGAGAGGGAGAGGACATCCTTCTAAGTGCTGAGGTTGATGCTCAACTCCGTACGGAGGTGGCAAGTGAGAGTAGTCGGCAGGAGGGTTCTACAGGCCGACAGCGGCGTTGTGGAGTATGTGGCACTATAGGACATAATGCCCGTATGTGCGAGAGGCGCCAGGAATCAATTATAATTGAATAAGGGTCATTATGTAGGGTGGTGGTGTAGTAGTAGGCAGTAATAGTTAGATTTTGGTGTTTTGGTAACCCGCTCGCTCGTGTGACCCGCTCGCCCGTGAAATACATTACATCTCGGGCCCTTTCTTACTATAAAGCAGGTGGAGTCTCTCATATTCACACCACACCTGGTAGTATGTAGATGGGTCCAATGTCCCTATCCTCCTCATAGATAGCATATAGCGGACGAGCCGTCTGTTGCCGAGAAGATGCAGATAAACCATGTAATCCCAGATACCGATCGAGGTTTGGAAGAGATTGTTACATTAGCACAAGCTCAGTCCGGTCACAACTTCAGCCTTCCCGAGGGCATTCCACCCAACGAACAGGACTTTCCCTTATCGGGTGATGTCCGTACCCAGTGTTGGCAGTAGTTCAAACTGTCAGTTTAACAGTTTGAATTCCTAACGTCAGAGGGTGCCATGCAGGGAAAGTTGGCACAGTGATGCTACAGTTATTATCTTGTTAACAGGGCGACCATCGTGCACGTACAGTATACTGGGACGTGCGTACTACCCTGTCAAAACTGCCAGTTTAACAGTTCAAACTGTTGCTAACACTGTCCGTACCTCCACTCCAGGACCGGAGGGTGCTAGCGGCAATGGTGACATTATTCTAGAAACATGGCTCACCTACTATTACCAACGTGTACTATAATGCATTATCTTCGGGCAACCCCAATGTGGGAATGGGTTTGCTAGTCGGGGCGGGGAATGGGAACTCACTCTATGCTAACGTCTCTTCATTCGGTCTTCTCGCTCTAATATGCACAAATCTACTCTTGCTTCTGCTCGGACGCCTCATGAACCACCATCAACCATGCCAACTTAATCACTACTAAATACTTAGTAGTGAAATCCTCGATATCATGCCACCCTTTACTGCCTTTCATTATCATAACGGCCAATCCACTCATAATGGCACTCTAGTACTCGTTATCTTATAATAGGTAGTCTAATAATGTAATGCAAAACCGTAATAGCGCTAGATCTACCGTATCCACTTAGTTTCTTCGGACATCTCATCCTCGAAACCCTCATCGACTTCTTTGTACCCTTCGTCTTCATCACAGTCTTCGCCCTCGGTGCTCTTTGCCTGCTCCTCTTTCCACTCCTGAAACGTCCCAATCTTATCACTCACCATTTGCATAGCCGACTTCTATGCCTCGGTCATTACATACGGGGGTCGGAACTCAGGCTCATCATTCTCGGCTTGGAATACAAATAATAACTACTTCCACACTTCAACATACCGCTCGATGGTTGTGATATCTAACTATCAAATGGCATATTCGTCTCTTTCTCTACCTCCTTCTTAATGGCTTCGGATAACTCCTACTAGCCGATGATCTCATATACGGCTTTATACCATGCCTCTTGAATCAACTACTCGAATGCCATGTACATTATGGCCAAATGAGGTTCAATAGGATAATGTGGTCATCGACCCTTCGCTCAAACAGTCCTTAGCAATGGTTGATCCTTAATAGGCAGGAGCCATTCACTAGATATTGAGAGGGGAATATGATGGTACTGAAGGTGAATGAATAAAGGTACTGGACTAGACATAGATAAGTATCTTGTCCTAAGATCTCTTATAGTATGCCAACTGCTGATCCAAAACCTCCTTGATCATCTTCTCCGGTGCAGTCCACTTGATACCCAACTCCCTCTCTACCCTGGCCGTATCCGCGTTTTTCAAAATAGGCTTACTCTCCTTATCCAGCTTATGCGGCACGCCCGGATAATCCTTCTCCAAAATCTCCACAATATCTTTCCAAGTATAGGGAGTCCCGCTCACAAGATACTTCGTCCCCTTGGTCACACTGTCATCCAGGCATTTGATGTGTGCATTTGCTACATCACCAATATATACGCTGAAAAGTGCAGAATCCTTGAACGCACCACTTATTATACTGCCAAATAGTAAACCATTGGATGAGCCCTCCATTTCCTTGGCGGATTGTTGGATCAAGTTGTGCCCATATACGAGAGAGGGGTGGATTGTGAAGAGTTCGAAACCGGGTTTTTCCTTCTCTACAAACTCCCAGCTGGCGTTGTTGGCGACGAGCTTGGAGGCGGCGTAGAGTTTGAAGGAGGTGAACATATCATTGCCGGTATCGAAATTGTCGTTGGTGTTGACGGAGAGATCCCATCCGTTCTCCTCTATACGCGTTTTAAATCAGTACTAGTTCTTTTGATAGAGCAATGGGAGATAATATACCTCTAATAACACCCCCCTCAGGCACACCATCCAGAGGTTCCAGTGCAAGACTTGAGCTAGTAATCACCACTTTCTTAATACTCCCTACTTCCTTCGCACTTCTCAGGATACTTAATGTTCCCTCTAAAGCAGGGGGGAACATCTCCTCTTTCTTGATTGAGCCAGCGATTGGGCTTGCCAAATGGAGGATATAATCAACACCATCTAGAACGTTAGAGAACGCATTAGGAGCTGTGATGTCTGGGACAATGACAAACTCGATCTTGTCGTTGTATTCAGAGAAGATTCCCTTGAGTTTGGAGATTTGGGAGTCCTTGCGGACTGAAACTCGGATACGGTAGCCTACTTTTAAAGCTGCGTTGGCAGTTGCAGCGCCTATGAAACCCGTGGCTCCGGTCTAATAAACCAGCATGTTAGTTTATTCTTCCTTATTCAGGATGTTAAAGGGGTCGACCAGCTTTATGATTGATTTGCTTGGACCGCATAAATAAGAAATTAACATACGATGAAGATGAGTTTCGAAGACATGATGGCTGAATTCTTATCGACTTGCTACTGTTTAGATGTTTCAGATGGTTGGGAATAAACTGATTGATAGATTAATACTCAGTCTCAACTACAAGCCTTCCACGTTTATATAGCTCTTGTTAAGTATAGACTAGAAATAACAGCTTACAAACATATGAATGAAAGCAACCCATGAAGTCCGAGAATGCGACCGTATACTCCACTCATTACCACAATTTAGCTTCATTATTAATACAATCTAGCGGTAGTGTCAGAATTTAGAGAAGCTGTGTATTATCAAGACAGCCATTAATTAGAGGCAGGATTCGGAACAATACTCAAGTGAGTGTGATGCGGGGAAATTTCAGCCCGCCCAGAAAGCTTGTTTTCTGGGGCGTTACGTACTATAGCCATATTGAGCTGATGAGCGACTGCGCGTGGATCTACAGATTTGGAATTTGAGCATGATATTTAGGACAAACCTACAGGTGCGGGTAAATACGGCCTGAATAGTGTTCTGATGGCGGTGAGAGCTTGAATGTTATACATGCAGAGTTGCATTAGGGGTCCACGGAATAACACTAATAATTAGGATACTGTGTTTGCATAGTGCTTTGCGAGATGTTTAGTAATCTAGTAGCGACAGAAGTCACAGGACTTATTAGCGACCTGCCAAAAAGTATGTAGTCGGTCGTCGGCCACAAAGTAAAGTCCGACAGCCCAAAAACACTAGCTTCATAATAACAGACGCTATTTCATCCTAGCGTGCTTTGGTATAATTAAAATAATGGCTGTAAAAATAAACCTGAAATACGCCCTAGATGATTATTAAACTCTTTGTAAGCCCACAGTCAATCTGGAAAAACTCAGAACAAGCATTGGCTTTCGATTTCAAATCAACAGAGGAATCAGATGCGTAGTTGTTGAGTAATCAGTAATTTCAGTAATCAGAACTACCTGCGGTATTTCCCGCGGAATGTTGCCGTCTCAACTCCAGTTCATTTGTTAGATATTCTTTGCTCCGGCTCTCATATAACCCTCGAGGTGTAGATAATAGGTGTAAATTCTCAATATATTGTCTAGAGTCATCTAAATCTATCTAAAATGGTCGCAATGCCCAATAGTTATAATATAACTAACTTGCCAGTACTTTGGTCGATTTTAATCGGCTTCGATTTCCGATCCTTAAGTCAAAGATTTAGATTCCCCTTCTCCCGGGCATCCCCATCTTAGGCGTCATCACTCCTAAGTGCCGTAGACATAATCGCATTCTTGATTACCTAAATCCCTTATTTCACTACAAACTTGCATTTTACAAATAATATATATTAAACACCACTTTAGACTCGGACAATGCCTCGGACGATTCAATTAGCGGATATAAATTTGGACTCGGTATTTCAGTTCTCGGTGCTTAGTTGAAGCCGAGACCGAACTTCGGACTGGAAACTGAAAAAGATTTCCTGCTTTTGCGTGCTTTGACTAGTCGGTTTGCTAACTTTTATGGAGTTCGGACCCTTTTTTCCCGATCCTTATTTTAATTTTGGCGTCCCCATTGCCATAGGCAATCCACATGGTGGAATGGACCGACGGAATACCCTGTAGATACTACTAAGATTGGTTGATCAGTCGAAAATATACAACGGAAAGAAAGGCTTTGAAGTCTTTAGCTCCGAGTCTTATCCCCTTCTAGAACATCTGCGATGTTATATTGCCCTGAGGGTCCTATGGCCCCTGTCTTGAGATGTTCTTTCCCAACGTTATTTTCTCTCATATGACACTTGCGCAGTCTTGCCACGTACATCTACCAACATAGATATTTAGAGCAACTATGAGTCCCCAACCATTTGACTCAACTATAACCAAACCTTGCCTCAGTATGGAACACGGTTCCATCGAGGGGGGCGTCACCAACAACACTATTCATGATAAGAGCGAAATAGATGTCGAAATAGCCGTCGACATGGCACATAGTCCAGATGACTCCAGCGCAGATCCCAACCTTGTCGACTGGGATGGCAAAGATGACCCCGAGAACCCCCAGAACTATAGTAATCTACGCAAATGGGCCATCACATTAACTATGTCCTCTATGACCCTATGGATCACCTTTGCATCTAGCGTTTTTTCGACTGCGACACTGGTGACTGCGAAGGAGTTCAATGCATCAGCTGAAGTAATGGTTCTCGGCACCAGTCTGGTTGTTTTTGGTTTCGCTCTAGGTCCTCTGTGCTGGGCACCACTGAGTGAGCTGTACGGTCGTCGCATCCCGCTGTTCTTAGGGTACCTGATCTTCGCTATCTTCCAGATCCCCGTGGCCGTCGCCCAGAACGTCGAAACCATTCTGGTCTGCCGATTTCTCATGGGTATCTTTGGTTGCTCTCCTTTAGCCGTCGTTGGTGGTGCCCTGGCTGATATTTGGAACCCCGTGGACCGCGCGGTGGCTGTCGCTCTCTTCAGCTCGGCTACTTTTATGGGACCTGTTCTTGGCCCAATTGTGTAAGTACTCAAATCGCCTCCTCTAGATACCTTTGAAAGACATTCCCAAAGCACTATCCAGAAACTAATATTCTTCAGCGGTGGTTTCCTAATAGATTCATACCTTAGCTGGCGCTGGACTGCATGGATCACTTTAATTGCATCCGCCTTCTTCGGTCTAATTGCTCTCTTCGTCATTCCCGAGACCTACGGCCCTGTCCTCTTGCAAAAGAAAGCTACTCGCCTGCGCATTAAAACGAGCAATTCGGGCCTCTATTCCTTCTTGGATCTCCACAAGCCCACAATGTCAGATATCGTTACAAAGTACCTCTTCCGACCCTTTCAGATGCTCGTGCAAGAGCCGATCCTAGTCGCTATGACTATCTACCTCGCCCTAGTTTACGGAATCCTCTACCTCTTCTTCGAGGCCTACCCATTTTCTTTTGGTGAAATCCGCGGTTGGACCCACGCAGGCGTAGCTGCCCTCCCATTCATCGCCATTATGATCGGCGTCTTGCTCGGTGCCTGTCTCATCATATATACCACGAAGACTCGTTTTGCGCGCAAACTTGCAAAGCATGGCGAGGTCGTTCCCGAAGAGCGCCTCGTGCCAATGATGATCGCCTCTGTGTTACTGCCAATCGGTCTGTTCTGGTTCGGCTGGACTTCCAGCCCAGATATCTCCTGGGTGCCACAGGTCATTGCTGGTGTGCCTATTGGTCTGGGTATCCTGGTTATCTTCATGCAGGGTCTCAACTACCTCATTGATGTGTATATGATGTTTGCCAACTCGGCCATCGCGGCAAATACCCTCGTCCGTTCGACCTTAGGTGGCGCGTTCCCGCTCTTCGCTACACAGATGTACCGGAATCTAGGTGTACCTTGGGCATCTAGTATTCTAGGTTTCATTACTATGCTTATGATTCCTATTCCTATTTTGTTCTTTATCTATGGGTCTAGAATTCGCGCTATGAGCAAGTTCAGCCCTAAGTTCTAGGTGATTGATCCGGCTATCTCTCATTTTCAGGTGTATAATTAATATATAGATTGCATTAGGGCCTTACTTTCTACATGCATTATTATGATAGCAGATCTATATAGTCAGGTCGCCTTTTTTAGAAGACCTCCTTGAACTGGGTACCAGCCTGGACATTATTGGCAAAAATGGCGAAATACCGCTACATAAAGCCACTAGATATTTCCTACCTTGGCGGGTGAACAATGAAGGCGTGGTTAGGATTCTCTTGGACAAGGGCGCCACCACCGAAGCCAAGAACACGGAAGGAGAAACTTCACTGCATCGAGCTGCAAAAAGGGATTATGGGATACAAACCAACCTTTTATTAGATAGTGGTGCTAATATCGAGGCTAGAGGAGACAACCACGACCGCACCCCATTATGCCTAGCTGCTTCGTATGGCTCAGGGTCGACTGTAAACCTTCTTCTAAATAGGGGTGCCTACATTGATCCAACGTCTTACACGGGACAAACGCCATTACACTTAGCAGCTATGAATGGTCACGATGTGGTGGTTACGATGCTCCTGAACAATAGCGCCAACATCAATGGTAGTGATCGATCAGGTTACACCCCGCAGTCCTGGGCTGCATGGGGCAGCCATGAGAAGGTACTTAAGCTGTTCTTGAATAGGGGCGCTAATCTTGAACCTCTCGGCAGCGGACCACAACAGTTGCTCTTAGTGAAGGCTGAGGGTGGCCATGATGGGGCTGCTAGGGCTTCACTCAAGCACGAGAGTAATTCAGATGTTAATTTCCTTAGTCGAACCCCTTTGCACATGGCGAGCGCCGAAGGCCACATATCGGGAGCAAGCCTCCTTACGGCAGCCGGAGCTAGACCAGATATCCCAGATCGATTTGGACGAACACTACTGTTTGCTGCTGTCTGCGGAGGTCATCTAGACATGGTTAAATTCTTAATCAGCTTATCAGGCGTTGAGAAATGTTGCTCCGATGTCTGGGGACTTACTCCGGCAATGGTGGCCCAGAGTAGGGGAATACATGCAATCCACTCGCTCCTTCGCGAAACACACGAAGCAGAAAATCCAAACCCAGAAAATTCAAACTCAGAAACTTTGGATACATCGCCAACTAAGGATTTGAGTAACTAGTTCTGTGATATTTGCCTCGAGCGGTTCCCCAACGAGGCAGCGCGCTATCAGTGTGACCATTTCGACATATGCAGGTTCTGCCCCCCTGTGGAGACAAATAGCTGTCCAGTATGTGGGAATCAGCTAGTAAAATCGGTTGTTATACCTCCTACGGTTACTGATGACTTTTGCGTGGTCATGTAATGCTAAGAAAGCAAAAATGGCTTAAATTATTTTGGTGACAGGTTGCAAGGGTAATTTGCCAAACTATATCAAAATCCACCTATGCTGAAAGATTAGACTCTAACTTGAAACTATGACTATGTCTTCCGCTTACTATATATTCCTTGGCCTTGACCATTACTACAACCCCGACTACAACTTCGACCATGGCCACGACCGCCTCCTCGACGACAACCACCACCTCACTTACCCTCCCCTCCCCTACCGCCACCACCGAAAAACCCCCCTAGCCAATTCTTAAACTCTTCCAACTTAACCGCAAGATAATCTCCATCAAGCATATTCCAGAAACCATCATTCTCTCCAGCCTCGCCTGTCGTTTGGGGGGGGCCAGGAACGGTTGGAGTATGGCTGACAACGGGCCTCTCGACAGCGCTTGTGGACTCCGGTGGGACTGCGCTGACGACGGGCCTGTCGACAGCGCTTGTCGGCTCTGATGGGATGACACTACTCGTCGGATCCAAAGGCTCCTCTGGCGTCGTTTCCGGGTTATGCACACCCACCACCTTCAACGGCAACCTTAACGTTCCATTATTTGGCTGCGGGATAAGATTGAGGGAGTCACAGACAATATTATACACCTCGGTATTTTCTATCGATATTAGTGGGAACATATCGTATAGACGGAGAACTTACGAAACACGTCAACTCGGCTGTTTGGGGAATGCGGAAAAGCCGGTCCCCTAGCGATGAATATCGCTCTCATCAACGGGTTCTCGTGGTCGTAGCCATGAAGACCCTTTGGGTGGTACTCTGTACCTTCTGCCTTGGCGGTTGCGACGTTGAATTCATCCTTGGTTACAATGGCCCATCCCGTATTTGGTACAATCCAGAGTGGCGCAATGCGTTCATTCTTTGAAAAATGATACCTCTCTGGCATGTTGGTATCGCGTAGATACACCTCAAAATTTCCGTTTGCCTTTGCAGCAGCAGCTAGTGTATCGTATAGAGGTATCAAATCATCCACCGACTTTGGCCTCAGCCCGTATAGTGGCCAGCCGTCGGTATGCTCTATGAGCCCCAAGTCGATAAGATCATCCAATTGAATCAGCCTGTCCGTAGATGTCGTTGCCATCCCATGATCAGAAACAATCACGACGTTGATGACTTTAGTCAGGTTCCTATCTTCGAGCCCAATAAACAGCTGATCAATCATGTTATCGACGCTGCTAATAGTGGCTCTCATCTCGGTGCTATTGGGACCGTATTTGTGGCCGGCAGAGTCGACATTGGGGACGTACGCCGCGATCAACTGTGGGCGCATATCACTAACCAGAGCACTCTCATCTTCCTGTCCCGGTTTATCAAGAAGCTCGAGTATTCTGTCAACCTTGTTGACAAGTGGCTCCTTGCTCTTGAACGCATCCAAGAAGCTCGGCTCCAAATCCAAAATATGAGCTTCACTCCCTGGCCACATATGTATCGCCGTCCGGATGCCTTGCTTCTCTGCCGTCACCCAAATTGGCTCTCCGCCCCACCATTCCGGTTGCATGCTCCGAGAAGGATCAGTATAGTAGAACTCCCTCTTTAACTCTGAGTCCCAGAACGTATTCCCAACGATACCATGGCTTTCAGGATACAGGCCCGTGGCAAGCGTATAATGATTCGGAAAAGTGACCGAAGGAAAACTTGGTAGCATATATACTGGCGATATGCCTTCGGCAACGAAAGAGTTCAGCCTCGGTGTAATTCCCCTCTGTAGAAAATCCGCACGAAATCCATCAAGGCTGATGAGAATTGTTGTCGGCGCAAACAGTGCTGTTCCATTATTAAACATGGTCTGGACAGGTATTTTCCTTCTTCCCACCGACAATTTCCAAGCACCGAGAGCTAATAAAACAAATCCGAGCAGTATCAGAACACTAATATAACACAATCTTCCACATTTGCGCCGCCGCTGTTTTGACCTATTATTCAGTTCATTTTTGTCGACATCGGACAAGTCTTCAGTATTGCTGCTTTCTCCAGTTGCAGATCCTTCTTTCAGGAAGCCTTCTTCCATCTCATACATCAATCCCTTATCCTCGCCATGGGTTGCAGCCTCTACCAACCTGTCTTTCTTGTCTTTTCTCCGCGCCCTCCTCTGTCGCCTCCTCTCTTTCTCCTCGCTTCCAGCATTATTAGACAGGCTCTCGGAACTTGGGCCTGATTCGGCAGCCACCTTCCCATAGGTCTTCCCCAGCATCTTCTTGAAAGGGTTGGGGAGGGCTAGGGCAGAGCCTCGACGGCCTAGGCGGTTCTCGGTCAACATCTGGTCGAGTTCATCCTCCTCGAGCAGGACCCTCCTATCATGCTCCCGGATTTCAGAGCTGGTACGCGCAGCGCCCAGGACAGAATCATCCTCGCTATCCGTGTCTTGCTCGCTGTGGATGGAGCGATCATCGGCGCCGATTGACGGCGTCAGGAAGGAGGCTTCCGCGCCAGGTGGCGGGATTTGAGAAGTCATGTCTGCAGCGGCCTTCATAGATTATAGAGAGACATAGGCTCCGGTGACATCTCTGGCAACAGCGACACGACAATTGCTGGGGTGAGATGCGATGCGATACGTTCCCCTCGATAAATTTATCCCCAAAGGTTGCGTGATATGGCCATCTACTACGGTGGCCGTACAAACCTCATGTGCAATATTATATTAACCCTTTCACAACTCACATAGTAGTGACACATACATGCATCTCCCGCTAGAGAAGAGCATACAGAAATCATGAGCAAGCTTCTAAAGATGGTAGTTGGCAACGTTAATGGCCCAAAGGCCTTTGAAGAACTCTCTCTGAAGGTGTTATAACTCGCCTCCTGCCACCAAGCTCTCTATCAAGGGCATTTGTTTTCTAGTAACCCTCCTCCTGTCATCCCACTCTGTCATCCCACTCTGTCAAACTAAATATATGATATAAAAATTATGTTCATTACAGTGAGTATCTAACCCACTCGTCTGCCAACTTGCAAAATATACGGTACAAAGAAAACCTAATTATAACAATCTGCCCAAGATATCGCACTCGCTCGTGTATGCTCTGGGTATCTCTTTCTGTTCTCTACACTATGACAAAGGAAATTTTTTGATAGATATTACGGCGGGGCTATCACCTCCCTAGATTCGCTCCGAACATTGTTTCATCGACGGTACTCTCATCATCATCATAAAATCCGGCGTCACTATAATCCTCCGCTCGTGCGTCAGAGTCGTAGTTGCTCCTGTGCATCATCGGGGGAGTCGCCGGTGGTCCATCAACACTGGCTGCCCGAGCCTTTCCCTTGGCAATCTCCTTCCTAGGACTTGCTCTTTCCCTTGCCATTTGAGCGGCAGCAAGTCGGCGGCCAGTGTTCTCGAAGGCGCTGGGCTGGGCTTGTGATGGGGGCGGAGTTTGGCGTACGGTTGTGGCTGGCGGGGTCATCAAGCCCGAAAGAAAGCTCTGGGCACCGGACGCCAATGTTACTGCTGGGCTTGCTCTGGCTGGTTGGAGACCCTCGCGAGTCTTGCGCCAGCTGCCCCATGCAGCAGCCATCGGCCCGACGACTTGTGAAACGCGAGGCGATGCTGCCTCGCGGATGCTAGCAGCTATGTTTGGCAAGTTGATGGCTGAGCCGCCACTCATGGCACGCTCTCGCTCTTGCTCCTCCATCTGGAGATTTGCTTGAAGGCGAATGGCGGCTGCTCTGACAGTGTCCGGGTTGAATTCAGCCTCACCGATAGTATTTATAATATCTTGAAGATCACCAACACGCACAGCAAGAAGCTCGCGGAGCCACATAATCTCGTCATCACGCTTTGCTATTTTTGTTGGTGCATCGATGTCGACGCCGGCGAGCTGGTGCTCAAGAGACTCGATTGTCTGTTCACGATTCTGCAACTGCTCTTGGAGGACCATGATGGACTCGCGGAGAGCTTGTGGAGAGACCTTCTCAGGAAGCTTCATTGACTGGCTGGAGTCCTTGATTGTTCGGGCAGCTTGTGCAGCAGCGAGAGCGGCCGATTTGGCAACCTCGAGCTTCTCCTCAATATGGGCCACTCGGTCTTGAAGGTGCTCTGTTTTGGCAGAAGACAGGCTCAGCCTTTCAAGAAGGTGCTGCTCAGACCGTTGTGCGTCTTCGAGGGCATTGTTGAGCTGGCGCTCATGTTGGGTTTGAATATCCTCGATCTGGTCTTGGTGGCGGCGAGTGAGTTCATTCAACTCCTTGGCCTTGGACTCTGTTGCCTCCTCAAGCAGCATATCATGCCTCTCCCGGGCGGTATCCGCATCGAGTCTGACGTGGTCCAGGTCTGCCCTAACCCTCGCAAGTTGATCCTCGAGGTCCTGTCTGACGATGTTGACTTGGTTGTTAGCAGATTCAATTTCGGCTTGCATGTAATTCCTGGTTCGCTGGACTTCGCTCAAGCCGGACTCGCGAGCCTCCTCAAACTCGCGTTTGTGGCGCAGGACGTTCTTCTCGGCTGCATTCAGCTCATTCTCAAGGTTAACCACGAGAATATCCAGCTTCTTCGAGTCGTTAACAGCGCGGATACCCTCGCGTTCACCAGCTTCAAGCCTCTCAATCTCCTTCTCAAGGCGCTCTCTAGTGCGTGCTTCTGCTTGTAGTCTGGCATCAAGGACTTCCTGTCGCGCAATAAGAGCTTGTTCCTTCTTTGCGCGTTGGGCATTCTCTTGTGACACTTCCTGGGCAGCCTTGGCCATATCGTCTTGCAGGTTGCCGAGCTTGTGGCGGAAGTTCTCCCGAACGCGGAGGCTCTCCTGCATTTGAAGCTTGAGGCTCTCGACTGCGTGTCGGAGGGCAGTTGACTCTGCAGTCGCCTTCTCAGCATCGTCCTTGCTTGCCTTGGCAATCTCGTTGGCCTTTTGGGTCTCAAATTCCCATTGACGGCCCTGCTGACGAGCATCCGCAAGGTCTTTCTCCAATACGGCGATTCTATTGGTGAGTTCAGAGTGATTTTTCTGTGAGTTTTGTGAGCTGGCCTCGAGCAGATTCGACCTCATTACATTCTTGGCTCTTGTGTCCTCCAAAGCCTTGACCTTCTTGTCGCGTTCCTCCAGCGACTCTCGGAGTTGAACCTCCTCCTCAGAAGAGACTCGGAGAAGCCTTTGGACCTCAGACAGACGATCCTCGGCAGCACGGCGGTTCGTGACCTCCAGCTCCATCTTCTCGTCAGCAGATGCAATCTTTGCCGCCATTTCCGATACCTTTGCTTCTAGCTCGGCGATCTTGGTTTTCGCAGCATCGTCGACAATCGGAGGAACCGGCATCCGACTCTCAATGGCACTTTCGACAATATTGCGCAGGTCCTCGCCTCGGGTGTCAGGTTGCGTGGGCTGTCCAAACTGATCCTTGAGCTCCTTGAGGGCCACCAGGACCTCGGAGGGCTCCTTGGTGTTCTCGGCAGGCTGCTGCACGGAATGATGTTCTGCAAAGGCTTCGGCGATCATGCTTCGCATCTTGTCAAGCCTTCGATCCTTCCTGGGGCTCAGCGAGCGGCGATGGCCCTCGTCATCGTCTTCATCATCAGCGTCGCTTTCTTGGAACTCGGCAGACATACTGCGACGGGCTCTGTGGCTCGAGGGTGGACGCAAGGTTGCAAGTGATAGTTGAATAACCTGCAATGCTTGCTCCATGGGCCCCAGCTTTTCAGCCAGTATGCCACCAACGATATCGTTGACGTGACTGTCAAAGAATTGAGATCGGGCGTTGAATTTATATTCGTCATCGCGGTCCAAAACGCTGTCCCAGTCGCTTGGCTCAACGCTCTCATCGCCATTGAGATGGTGAACAGGAGAGGTCTCAAATGCTCTCGCAATTGGCGAGTGAGAAATGAATGGGTCATCTTCAACCCTGGAGAAGACACGTTGTCCACGCCCCCCAGGTAGCGCTTGGAAGCGTCGGGGGCTAGGACTTGGAGCATCGCTACGCATAAGGTTTTGTGGATGGAGGCGGATAGGAGACGACTCGCTGTGGGGCATCTGCAGAGTCTGCTCTGAGCTGACAGGACGTTGCAAAGACTCTGGTGCGTGTCTGACAGCACCCATGTTTGAGTCGGCCTCGTTGATATAGCGCATTACATCATCAATCTCCTCGAACGAAGCCTCCAGAGGAGGGGTTGCAATGTAAGAAGCGCCATCGTAAGGTGCTGGGCTCTGTGGCGCGGCTTCATCCAAAGTTGATATTTCAGGATCGCTGGCTTCAACCTCTGCGGCGACCTCGCCTCTTTCTGGTGGTGGCGAGGGAGTTGGGTCCGCGTATCTCGAGCTTGCAAGCCCTTTGCGGGGTGCGGTGCTGGCTGGAGTAGCCTTTGCGGGTTCGGGGGCAACATAGGTGAAAGGATTCGTAGGAACTGATGCCTCCGGCTCAGTCGATTCGGTTCCAAACCAGTTTGTCCCAAATTGAAATGGTTTCGCAAGAGCAGACAGCGAGTTTTTCTTATGCTTCTTATGGTCATTGGTTTCTGCCGATGATGTGGGCGCAGCAGGCTCCTCTGTCGGAATGTTTTGGTCAAAGACCTTGAACGGGGCGTTGCCGATAGAGTGAGGGTTGGACCTGCTAAAGTCAACGGCATCCTCCTGATGCTGCCATTCGTATGGTGCCCACGCCTTGCCTTCATAGTCTGGCGAGTCCTCAAATCGACTGCGAGTTTGATCCTGCAGGGCACGCTCTGGCACTGGTACAATGCGAAGGGGCTCTTGCTCTTGGTCTAATGGCGAGGCGTTCTCCTTGTCGACCGGTTTAGCTGTTACTGGAGTTGCATCCTTTGGCGGGGACTGCTCTCGGGTGGTTTCTTGTAGTGGCATGGTAGGCTGAGCAAATAGTGGAACCGAATCACCATCGCCAACATCTGCCCTCGACCTCTTGAATCGGCTGTCGCCTTGCGTGATGCGGCCATCCTCGCCCTCCACACCACCATCCTCGTCTCCGCTCTTGCCAGACGAAGTATCTGGCCGAATGATCGGGATGGCCTTGGACTTTTTGGGCTGCTTGATGATGTCAGACAGGCTCATGCTGATATTGCCAAAGATTGACGATCTAAGGTTTGCAGGCGTTTCAGCAGAGCTGCCAGCCGAATCAGACATATACGAAGCCAGCGGAGTGAACTCGGGCGCGTCAGGTCTAAACATGGGCCCAGACGAGGAGAAGCTGAATTCACTTTGTCCCGGTGTGAATGGAGCAGCATTGACATTGATTTTACTGCCACCAAATGTGACGGGAGGTGACACTGGGCTGGGACTGATCGGTTGGAATGCGGTATTGAAGGCGGACACCTCCGGCTCCGGGGCAGCAAAGATGGGCTTGCTAGGTGTGAATGTGCTAGCGGGATTAAACTTAAACTCCGAGGATGCAGCTGGATTGAATTTGAACTCGGGCGCAGATGCAGGATTGAATTTGAACTCGGAGGAGGTCGAAGCATTGAACTTGAACTCTGGAGCCGCCACGTTCAACTTTGACATTGAAGCCTTGGATACATGTCTGCGACCGCCCTTTTCAGCGCCAGAACTTGGCTCCGAGTCTGTCCATGGGTTGGTGGTGATTGACTGGGATTTTTGGTGAATGCTGCTATTGGCCAATTTCGGAGTGCCCAGGGCACTTGCATTGGCGGAGCTTTCCGACGTCTCCAGTTTCGCAGGCTCGGGGGCGAGTGCGGGGCTGGCACTTTCTCCATCGTACGGACGCTGGGACAGGGAATGCCCTCGGCTGTGGGGTTGCGGGTGGTATAAGACTGGCCCTTCTTCGTCGGCATACTTTGAAGCACTCAGACCTGCAAAGGTTGGTTTAGGCTTCTCCTGCTGCTCCTCTTGCGATGGTGATGCATGGGCACGCTCCGAATGAGGACTGTAGTCGTCATGTTCTAATTGGCGTTCAAACTGCTCTTCCAAGTGATACTCTGCGTCTTCAATTTCCTTTTGGAGACTGTCGCTGAGGTTGAGTCGGTGAGCTGGCTGCGAGGCCTCGGGTGTCTTTGAAGCGCTCTTCTCGCTCTCGGCTTGGAACTCTTGTAGTCGTGGGGACTGTCTTGAAATGGACTGCTGGACTTGATGGAACGGCATTTGGTTAGAGAACTGTCGCTGGGGTTGAGCGGCGATTGGAGTGGACTCGTTCGGGAAATACCCGTCCTGTGGCAAAGGCGAGCCTGGAGAGGTAAATCCACCAAAATTATGCACGGATGGGGAACCGCCGCGATGCATACCCTGGTATAGCATCTGTTGAGGAGACCATGGCACAGGAGACTGCTGTTGAGATCCACCATATGGCGACCCGAATGGGTGCTCTCCGCCAGAGAATGAAATGGATTGACGTGGGTTGTGGAACTTCCCCAGGATATGGCCATGTCCTGATGATGTTGACGCGGTGGATCCAACAAAGGAGCTCTGTCCTGTTGTGGGGCCGGCGCCAGGAAGCAACGGCGGTGAAAAAAGCTTGGAGGGCTGCGTACCATGGCTGCTAGCAGCGGATGATGTTGGGAGCGGAGGCTGGAAGGGTAATCCATACTGCGCCGACGCTTGACGGCTCAGCGTCGGAGCTGGTGAGGGTGTCGGGATGGGATCTTCATTTCCGAGAGACACTCCAAGAGCGCGGAGCTTGGCCTCTTTCAGCTCTTCTACGTATGCATCCCAGTGTCGTCTGTCAGGAATACTGATTCTGTAGTCACGAGCATCCCGTTCAAGACGAATTTCTGTTACGTCCGGCCACATGCCACGGCTCTGGCCGTGGGATACGGCTTGATCTGGCGCACTGTCAGCGTCAAGGTTGAAACCAGTGACATTGTAGCCGAGCTGCTCCCAGTCGCGCAGCATCGAAATCACATCGTTTTCGGTCAACGGCTTCGGGCCTTTCCCTTCTTTTCCGCGATCCTCGTCTAACGGCAGGAGAATGGATATATTCTTCTTTCCCCAAGGCACCTTAGTCTTTAACCTCGGAGGTTCTGGGTTTGGCGATGGAATTGGTTTGGGCGCGACATCTTCGAGGGCCACATCGCTCGCCATGGGCAGCGCTGCCGCGCGCCAGTTCGAGGACGTGATTGATCGCTTATCCGTAGTGTCTACCGGTGGAGTTGGGAGTGGCTTGTCTAGGGTTGGTGGTGGTGTATCGTGCGACGCAGCAAAGACATCGTCTTGTGCGGCCAGGTCAGTGACTGACTGCTCAGCCGTCTCATAACTTGCCGAAGAAGTCATACTGGTAGGCGCTTTGTATCTTGGAACGTCCCGTGGCCGAATAGTCTCTGCACTTGGGCCTCTGAGATGGCGTCGGTTTCCTTGCTTGCTATAGCGTCGCTCAAGAAAGCTTTTTAGAGTTGGTGTCTTCTGTCCAAATTCGTATTCCTCGAGCTGATCTTCGGCCTCAGAGCTACTCAGTGAAGAGTACCCTTTCTCGTCAGATTTATTGCTGTCACTGAGCCACGCTAACCGCTCAATCTCTGTATCTTCTGCGGCGGTATGCTGCCTGATCCAATCTTCTGTCAAGCCTCGAGTCGGTCGTCGAGCCCTATTTGCCAGTACACTAGCACTCACAGGAGCAGCGACGGGCTCTGTAGCAGAGCGGAGAAAGCTAGGCGGCGGTCGAAGATGCAGGGAGTGGAAGTCCAATCTCCGGAGAGGCGAGTCTTCAGACGTATCACTTCCCAAAGTCCCACGATGCGGGCGTGTGGGGACTGGGTCTGCTGGTTCCTGGTATGGAGAGCCCCAACTCGTGAAGTAGCGGCTAGATTCCGTACGGGACTCGGAGGGCGGAGTGTTGGAGAGGTTGAGGCTGTGACCGTTGATGGTCGGCTGTGGCAGGGGCGGAAGAATAGGAGAGGAGCCTCCTTCCGCCGTAGAGCTCGAAGAGAATGCGGGCGACCCAGGCACAGAGTCGTCTGATTCGGGTGTCGCGGGTATAAAGTCTATCGAAGCAACGGGAACCGCGCGCGACGAAGACGGTAAAGACGAGACCGAAATATTTGCTAAATGGGAGAGACGGCGTTAACCACCAAAGCACCACGACTTTGGCGGATCGGAGGAGCCCACCTAGGGTTGTGAGACGAGCGCAAACGATATTGATGTCGTCTGCAACTTCGTCTCTCGCAAACGTCTACCTGTGTCGACTGGAGTCTGGAAGGGCGGTGATCTGCAATATCCTGACGCGACGTGAGGAAAAGTTGGCGAGCACAGATCTAAAGAAATGACATTGTTGATGGGCGCGACACGGGAGGAGTAGACATTCGCTCGGGTTCAAGGAGCACACGTTGATGGCGTGCAAAGCAAAGAGCCCGAATGCGATGATGATGAATATTAGGGGAGGGATGACGGTGGTGGCGACGGGGTTGATGGGTGAGGAAGAAGATGGATTCTAACTCTCAAGATTATTCTTGGAGAGATTGCCCGATTGAGCGTGTCCCAATACTTTACGTGTGACTGGCAGGATAGTCGAATATCCCTTGGGAGTTCAGGGGTACATTGGAGGATTTTGCGGATTGTAATTGGTCGCGGGCCGTGCCTACTGGGTCCATGTTTGCTGGGAAAGGCCACGGAAGACCCGCATTTTAAATGAGTCTCGAAATGAGGTAAAATGCAAAAAATATATGGTGAATCTCTTTCGATTTATTGCTGGTTATTTGGATTATAGATGATTAGTTGTTCGAGATGGGATGCACTGTACCAGGACGAACAAAATGTTTCATTGACGTGTCCGAGTCACCTGAGTCCCTGAACCCTTAGGTACCTGTCGCGCTGGAGTGTGGAGAAGGGTCCAGAGTCGAACCCGCGTCGCGTCGCGTCATTTTGGTTGGATTCGGGATCTAGTATATGGGGAGTAAACACGGAAAAACAGGGGCCGTCGAGCATGATTGTAGCCTGATGATATTGCAAAACAGTGTATTTCTACGACATCTCGCCAGTGCCCTCCATCTAGATATAGTAATTATACAAATGTGCCTCTATGATGTCCTCTCTGACCGCTTCATCTACCGTTTAACACTCCATTGCGAATTTGGGTGTGCGGTCAGCGTTAAAGGAGCCCCAGTGCGTCTCGTCAGCAATGGAACCGTCCTGGCCCTCGCTCTTTGGCTTCCATGGCTCATCAAAGGCCTCAAAGTAGAAGACGTTGACGCCCCACGCGGTGATGCCGCAGATAGCCTTCTTCCAGTAGTTCTTGGCGCCCTCGAGGCTGGGAACAGCAGCTTGGTACTTGGATCCATCGGTGGGCCATCCTATTTCGTGTTAGATATGTTGATAACCACACCGTAATCATCACTCACCAGTCTCGCCAACCCAGAGCTCAATCCCGCCCTCAACCTTGCCAGAGACCTGCTGGATGTGTCCGAAAGCCTGCATGATGTCGTCAAAGAAACTGGCGGTGGCGTTGCTGTCGGTCTGTCCTTGCCAGTACGAGAAGCCGTTGGTGAGGAGGATATCGACGCCGCCGGTGATCAGAGCATCGGCAGTTCCGTCCTGGTACTTGTTCCAGCTGTCCGCCGTTCCAATCTTGAAGCCAGGAACGGCCTTCTTGATCTTGTTGATTCTCTGCAAGAGTTCGGGGCCGGTAAAGTTTCCGCGGTACATCGTCTCGGATCCAACGGTGATGGCGTAGACCTGATCCTTGTAGTCGGGAGTGTACTTGACGAGGGCTGCCTCGTCCTTGGCCAGGGACTCATCGTAATCGGGCCTGTATTGTTAGCTGAAGCAAAGGGCCATAGATATCGACAATGGCATACCAAACACCTAGGATGACCTTGAATCCTGCAGCCTTTGCGGCAGGGAGGATCTCCTTGGCAGTGTTGCACTCGGAAGCCGAGTAGGTACGAACAATCTTGCTCGTTTGGACAGTACTGATTGCCTTGAAATCGGCTGCCCAGTCGGCTTGGAACTTGCAGCTACCGTCGCTCTTCTTGTCACCAAGGGCAAAACCCAGGTTACCGGCTGCAGAGACGACCGCTGGGGCGGCGGCCAAGGCCAGGGGAATGATGGTGGAGAAACGCATTGTGAATTGAAATGAATGTGGGCTCAGTCGGTGAGCAAGTGTCAAAATGCAAAAAGAAAGGCTCTTCACGCTGCGTAATGAGTGACAGCGATGAAGATGGCAGTGATGGTGTTGATTCCCAAGAGATGTAAGGACGTCGTCTGTTTCGCGTTTGATCGCTAAGGGTCGAAAGGGGAAGCGGGTGGAGCTGGCTATTTTTAGATTCCGGAGAGCAACTTCAGAACTTCAGAGAGTGAACATCGCGACTTTGCATGCGTACACTATTTCTATACGATATTGAGTTGCTTTTATATGGCTCATTGACAGTTACTTGTCGGATTATCCTAGTCCGTTTACTCCATTGTATTTAAATCATTTGTCACGTTTCGCATGTCAACAATTCTATCTTCATGTCAGGAACAGTATATTCGTATTGGCATCGCCATCGTCATATATACAACTATATACCATGTAAATATCTACAGTCCCCTACTCTCATGCTTCCACTGCGGATCCGGCCTCTCTTGCGTACATGCGAAACTGTACAAATATGAAGGCGTCCTCGACGATAGTACCCAACGATCCGATCAACCATGGAAGGTTCGTGAGGATGTACTCCCTTTCGAGCGAATGAAACAGGATGCTAACCCCATATGTGATATTGCCCATTAAAGATAGAACAAAGAATAGAAGAGATAAGCCTACGTGCGTTAGAAACTAAAAAATGACAGATCGAGGGAAGTGCTCACCTTCACATGACTTATCCCTGTAGTTCTTTATAATTTGGGGGATTCGGGCCCTGGAATGTTAGCATGCTTGTGGGCCAAGTAAAAGGTCCAAACTCACCCTAGATAACACAAAGCGCTGAGGTATCCCAAAACACTGGCTCCCACGGCCACCTGGTCTGTACCAGGTACGCCCTTGGGATGATTCGGCGTTGGCCTCCATACCCCTGACCGCCACGCAATGGCCCAACCTGCTGTCCCAACCAGGATGACCATGGAAATACTCCAGGTGTTCCGCTTCCACGAACCTCCACCAGCAGAGTCCTCGTCTTCCAGGATCTTCACCAGTGAATCGCGTCTGGCTCCTGACGAGTGACTGAGGTGAGTTGAGCTACGACGGCGGGTACCCGGGGCACCTATCGACTCGTTGCTACGTTCTCTCGCAAGCAGCGGAGCCTCCTCGGAGGGAGGCGCTGCCGGTGCCTCACTAATTGCCTCTCGTCTGGCATTGAGGTGATTGTAAAACAAACACTGGCTAATGAGCACAAAGTCTGCAAAGCAAAAGTACACTGCAAGGGCAATGACTGTTGGGACCAGCCCGGCCCATATTGCCCCTAACATTGTTGTTAACTTGGGATCTTGAAACGGAGCAAGTTTGTAGACATCACGAGGTCTGGTAACAAAAGGTTAGGAACACGCCTTGAGCAACGTACCGGCTAGATTGGTAATATCTCCCAGCAGCCAGACCGTCAAGAAGGCTAGGGAGATGCCATCTGCACTGCCCGTTGTGTAGTTGAGGATCAATTGTGGTACCTGGGTTTGGTATTAGAATCTCTCCGTAAATGCGACCAAATGAGATGCGCCCACCAGCAGGAAAATCCAAGTAGCTAAACTGATGCTGCCAAACACGCCCGATAAGGCCTCATTCCATGACAAGGCCTTGGAGAGCGTAACGAGGGCAAAGGCTGTCGTCGTGGCCATTGCTGTCGGCGATGATGTTGGATGAAGAGCTTCGTTTTGCGATCTTGATAAAGGCAGGTTCCAGATCCTGATAAGAAACAAAGGCAGATAGTCACTTGATTGGCTGGTCAGGAGACCAATTACTGTCACGAGATACTAATCCTTACTGGCTTATATAAGCAGTTCCCTAACCGAAACTCGTGATTTAGGATACAGACTTTCACAACGACTGTAGAATCATATACTGACTGTATAATCATATTTTCGTCTAGGATTAGAGACTGCTTACTTAAGGCTGTTCGCTTGGATTGCTTTTAAACTCAGACAGTTCACTGAATTACATTTCACCTTTTAATGAGACCACTGAGATTGTTCTGAGAGATTAATCTGAGAGAAATCCCAGAAGTCACTGGATTATTCGCATAGCTCTTTAAAGCTAACCTGATTTATTAGATAGTTGTCATTGTCGCAGTTTACACGAGCTGGAAGATGTTTGCCGAGATAGATTTGGTTTCGCACTTAGGCGCTTGTTTCGTGGGATTGACAAGCATCCAGAGATACCGAGATTCTTCCCGTGGCTCTCGGAGGCTTCTCTAACTAGCCTTCCGTCTGGAGATTGCCTCTTACGTTTGCAAACCCGACTCCACGCCGTCGGCATGGAATCCAGGATGGCGATAATTTCGAGCCCGCGTTGCGCATAGGTTTCTCCGTGGGCGACCAGCCCACAATATGCTCGCTTTTGCTCCGCATACTCTGTATTTCAACGAGTTCATCTCTGTGAGCCTTGCTATCCCCAATCTCACGTTACATAACTTGCAGTGCTGGTTGACGACAAACGAGCAGGACACGAGAAACGACGCACTAAAATGCCTCATGGCGGCTACCCCGGCTCATCCCCTGCCATGTGCTGGGGCTAATATGGAGTTAGTGGCCCCATCAAGGGCGAGCCAAGTCGCCACCAGGTCCATAGTACAGAGATCTCTAGCCTATAGGACTTAGCGGTGGTATCCAGGATGTCTGGGGGTGGAGGATGTCAGAGTCTTTTTGGCGCAAAGCCACAGCCTTTCCGCGGAGGTCACAGCGTTGTACTTCGCACGTACGTGGGGGAGTTGACATTCATAAGAAGCCGGTTCAGGAGGGGTGATGGGTAAGAAAGCCAGCGCCGAATGGCATGGGGTAGAGTGTTGATGTGTGGTGGAAATCTTGCCATGATTTCCATGCCGAGTTCCGATCGGCAAGGGGAAAAAAGTGAAGATTTGACTAGAGGACGACGGATGCCGAGGATAGGGATGTGGATGGGGCAGTGGCGTCTCTGGATTGGGAAATCAAACTCTGAACGCTGGGCGCTGAACGCTGAACACGGAACGCGGGCCCTGGATGCTGAACGCCAGGTCTGCCGAACAGATACATTTGCACCTTCCTCATTTACGAATCACGCTGCGAGCATCATTCACCTGCTGCATGCCAAGGCGAGCCGGCCGAGTCCGATCAGCTGTGAACAGCCGGAATGAGAGTTTACAAAGTAAAATGACAATTTCCAATCCCGGTTAGTGGAACGTGTGAGGAAAGGCGTTGCGGAGGTGGCCACCATACAAACTACGAGACAAGAAGAGCGTGGGGTGGATTTCTTGGGTGTGCTTGGGATTCACTTTGATTTGCTTGGGGAGTCCAGGATTGGGTGGAGTTTACGCTCGCGTGGCGTGATATACGTACCACTTGAGGTTACATCCCAACTGCCATAGTATGGTACGTCATGCGGCATCCCAACGCCGTCGACGTCATGGCCGCCCCTCCTAAACAGCCTTACCATCGTACACTGGTGCTTGCGGTGAGTTAAAGGTCAGGGCATGGCGGCAACACAACGAGCCAAAGTTAACGGTTTGCAGGGAACAATGCATGCCGAGTCTTACAGTACACCATATCACTGATCGATTGTCATCACAGTCACCATCCTGCGAACATCCAATGAACCCCAGGGCCTAAAATCCCGTGACAAGGCCCAGAGACGCTAGTTGCAGACTTTTCTACCCCATTTGTCTCCTTCATTCGCTGACCACTGGTTGACAATATGTTGATCTTGGTTGTCGCCCTCTCCGTCTGGGGCAATTCCCTGCTGGTGTTCCCTGGTATTCCCTGCAGGACCCCCTTCGAGCATGTTGCGACGGCGTAGAATCCACCGTTAATCATTGCCCTGTTTATGAGTCGTGGGTAATTTTACGTGCCTCGCATTGGCTGACCCCCAACACCAACTCCCACACAGATCCCACACCGAATTCTTGGCGCCATTGCAGGCGGACCAAAACAACCCCGAAGCGAAACAAGCGTTCGTGGGAGCCCATCCCGTTCCTCTTACGCCGCTTCTTCGCCCTGTCGGCTACGCGTGAACTCTTATACTTCCTCCAGATTTCTCTCTCCCAAGTTTCCTTCTCTTCTCTTCCTCTTTCTACATGCCATAATTCGACCATCACGGACCCTTTTCACTCACCAACACAGGGTTTCCTTAATCCTCTCGCGCCTCGACACGCTCGACTTCATTGCATACACATATCAGTGGCATTGGGTAAGTCACTCGTGTCGCGTGATACTGAAACTGTGCTCTGCATAGCATGATATAAACGACGGACGACCTGCCATTGACTTGATATTGTCGCCAAAGACCAGATCCAGCGTAGTTTTGACTTCTCACGGCATTTGATAAACAGATCGTAGCCGACGACTCACCACGCAGATCACGATGCCGCTCTTCTTAAACCCATTTGGGAAGCATGACATTGAGGACTACCCAGAAGTCTACGTCCCATTGGCACTCGGTACCCGCACTCCTGACAAGGAAAAGGGGCAGAAACAAAAGACCGAAGGCGACGCACCTCTAGATCGTGAGAGCGACCAGGAGAGCCACATCGGCAGCCACATCGGCAGTAGCGAGGATGGCTTCACCATTGAACAGCTGAGAGCTGAAATCGACGCCGAAATTGCCGCGAGCGGCACTGACTCGGCCTACGACCGCAAGTCAAAAGTCATCAACCGCGCCATCCAAGACATCGGCATGGGCCCCTACCAATGGAAGCTTTTTGTGCTGTGCGGCTTCGGCTGGTTGGCTGATAACCTCTGGCTGCAGGGTGTCGCGTTGACGCTGACCTCGCTGTCTGCAGAGTTTGGCATTTCCGACACTCAGGTCCGATTTACCACGCTGGCGCTCTTTGCGGGATTGTGTATTGGCGCCGCATTCTGGGGTGTAGCTTGCGACGCAATCGGAAGACGTCCAGCCTTCAACATCACCCTCTTCATGGCTGGTGTTTTCGGCCTTGCGGTTGGAGGCGCCCAGAATTGGCTCACCGTCTGCGGCCTTTATGCCGCGCTCGGATGTGGAGTTGGCGGCAACCTCCCTGTCGACGGTGCGCTATTCCTCGAGTTCCTGCCATTTGCCAGCGGCAATCTCCTCACCATGCTCAGTGTCTTCTGGCCCATTGGTCAGCTGATCGGATCTCTCTTTGCCTGGGGCTTCATCCCAAACTACTCTTGCGACCAATCGTTGTCTGCTTGCAGTAGCGTCAGCCCTGGCGAGGCGTGCTGTACCAAAAGCATGAACATGGGATGGAGATATCTCAACTTCTCCATGGGAGCCTTCACATTTGCCATGTTCATCTGCCGCTTCTTCTTCTTCCACCTCTTTGAGTCGCCAAAGTTCCTGCTCAGCCGCGGCCGCCAACGCGAAGCCGTCGCCGTCGTCAGAGGCATTGCCTACAAGAACAAGTCAAAGACTTGGATCAGCGAGGAGGTTCTCGATGCTATAGGAGGCAGCATTGAAGAGGTCCCAGACCAGAAGCTCTCCACGATGGAAATCGTCAAGCGCCAGGCTGAGAAGTTCTCGACCAAGCGCATTGCACCGCTCTTCGCCTATAAGCGCCTCGGTATCAACACTGGTCTTTTGTGGTTCTGCTGGACGGCGATTGGAATGGGATACCCGCTATTCAATGCCTTCCTCACCCAGTATCTCACGAGCGTGGACCCCAACGCCCCTCCCACACCAACAGACATTGTCTACCGCAACTACGCCATCATCTCGATTTGTGGTGTCCCGGGTTCTATCCTCGCCTGCTACACCGTCAACATCAAGTATGTCGGACGCAAGGGCACAATGGCCCTCGCGACCCTTCTCACGGGCATCTGTTTGTTCCTATTCACCATCAGCACCAACCCCGATTTCCAGCTCATCTTCACCTGCATCGAGTCCTTCTTCCAGAACATCATGTATGGTGTGCTATACGCGTACACGCCCGAGGTCTTCCCAGCACCGAGTCGCGGGACAGGCTCTGGTATTGCCAGCTTCTTGAATCGTATCGCCGGAATCTGCGCCCCGATTGTCGCCATCTACGCAGGGACTGGCAATCCAAAGGCGCCGATCTACGCAAGCGGTGGACTAATGTTTGCCGCGTTGGTTGCAATGTTGGGATTCCCAATTGAGACAAGGGGGAAGCAGAGTTTGTAATGTGAGTTTGTGAAAGTTTAGGCTAGAGATACCTTTTTGCTAGGCGCAACGTTAGAATTCAGTTTTTTTTTCCCCAAGATTCAAAGTGTAACATGATTTAAATGCGTGAATTTTGTATCGAAAACCTTTTATTTTACACTTACATTTTATTTTATTTTTGCCCTTAGTCTCCGTATATTCCGTATACTCTACCGTATGTCCCCTCTCTACTCCTACTCCCTCAAAAATACTACATTTTTATAAATGTAAAGTAGACTGAACATACCGCTGGTAAGTCACGTTGCACATTAAAAGAGTGTGTTGTTAATGAATTATACTGACCAATCTTGGCGAGGGGGAATTGCTACACAATTTGTTGTTCTAGGAAGGATTCATACCTTGTCCTCATGCCTAAAAGGACTAAAAGGTAACGTAAGCACAGTTATGTTAACTTCACCCCATAAGCCAGCGTTTTTCTATTTGACGCATAGGTACAGTCAGTCATCTATTCTCTCTTTCAAGTTATCAAAGGTTGTGTAGTTTCTCAGTCTCCTATTTGACCCAAAGCCCCTTAAACTAGTTCCAGTATGGATCATCTTCCGGAAGTCACTCAGCCTTGGCGACCTATACGGGTTCCATACCTTAACGGCCCAACATTTGCAAAGGAGGATGGATTCTTTGACTTCCCAAAACGTCATGGATGGGATATAGAGAGGATCATTAAAGGAAAACATGAAGGAAAAACTCCAACCCAGACTGCGGCTTTCCTTCAGGGGTGGCTTTTCTTCGGACTGATAAGCAAGGTGCTTGACTGCGAGATCAATGTCGAAGATTTCACAGTACATTACGATGGTAGTGCATTCGTGACCACCGAGGCATTTGCAAAACTGCGAGATGCTCGCCGGGCTCGTGAACCCACTATGCTTTTTCTCGACAAGCACGCTTGGCGCGAAGATAGCTGGGATAGTATACAAGAAGCCATTAGAATTATGGATGGGCTCGCAAAGAGCGCTGCTGCTGCTGGAACGACAACCTCACTCCCCCCGGAAGTTGAGTTGTCGATATACATCATGATCAGCACTCTTCAATACGAGCTTTCTTATGTGTTTAGTAAGGAGTTGATCACTCGTCGGGTCGTAGATGAATGGGGAATCCGAACCTGTCATATTCTGACAACAAGAATGCTCGAGGACGGTTGGTGTCCAAGTCATGTCGAGATGTTAGCGGTGAGTGTAGATGCGGCAGCGATGTACTTTGCAAATCTACTCGGTCCGCCCAAAATCGAGAAAGACCACAGTAGATGCTCGAACGATAAGTGCGAGGCTGATCAGATTGTGGAAGCTGAATATGTGACCGCGCATACAAGAGAAAACTGCAGCTGTGATTTTGTTTCGCCCGACATTGGCGAGGTCGGTTCGATTCTAAACTCTGGAAACATTGCGTATGTCTCCATCTCAGTTTCAGCCACGCAAGATAACTTGATTCTTAACGTTGAAGAGTTTCAGGCTGGCCGAAACTATGTGGCAATTTCTCATGTCTGGTCTGGCGGGCTTGGAAACCCTGTTTGGAATTCTTTACCGAAATGCCAGCTTATTTATATTCGCGACCTGGTCGCCGCTCTTCCTGAAGGGCAGACCGACGATGGAAAGATTCACTTCTGGATGGATACACTCTGCGTTCCTGTTGTGCCCCATAATTTAAGATCTAAAGCTATCAAAGTGATGAAACGCATC
The DNA here is from genome assembly GCA_001630605.1 of Pseudogymnoascus pannorum. Taxonomy (NCBI): domain Eukaryota; kingdom Fungi; phylum Ascomycota; class Leotiomycetes; order Thelebolales; family Thelebolaceae; genus Pseudogymnoascus; species Pseudogymnoascus pannorum. The sequence goes on along the minus strand of LNAS01000266.1, from coordinate 58,798 downwards.
TACGAAGAGGCGTCCTCAGTGCTGGTCCTCGAGGAGGAACTTTTGCAAGCAACTCGTCTATGCGGAAATGAGGAAAGACTGATGCGAATTCACTGCTCCAGTTGGCTCCGAAGATTGTGGACATATCAAGAAGGTATATTATCGAAGAAACTCTTTTTTCAATTCAGAGAAGGGCCCGTGTCGTCACAAGAGCTGTGGGATCCGCTTCAGCGAGGGTCCGTTTACGACAGGAGGAGTAACGGCGTAGCTCTTCAGGCAGCTACATTCTATCGTACTCTGAAGGATTTCGGTAGTTCGAATAAAGCTGCACAGTTTGCCTCTCTCTGGCAAGCTTTACAGTGGCGGCAAACTAGCAGGATGCAGGACGAAGCCATATGTATTGCGGCTCTATTTGGCTTCAACCTAGACGTGATTATGAAGACTCCCGCTGAAGACAGGATTAAGAAGTTACTAGAGCTCCAGTCTGACTTTCTTCCGGTGACACCATTTCTTTCTGGTGATAAACTCAAAGATGATGGCTATGGGTGGGCACCCGAGGCACTGATGAGTCGACGAGGGGGTGAGATAATCACCATGGTATATAACGCGGCGGAAGGAAAATATTTTGTAAAATGGACCCCAGAGGGCCTGCTAGGGCATTATGGGGGCTTGGAATTTACAGGGTCTTCTCATGGTCGAATTTGCGAAACATTTAGACTTAAATGCATCACGAATGAGAGGTGGTACGTCGTCAACTGGGTTCCCGAGCCATCCCGAAAATCTAGGTGGATAGACGTAGGGCCTCACTCCTTGCAGAGCCCGGCACTTGTCTTGCATGAACCATTAACCAACGTACAAGGAGATTACGGAGTTCTTGCAATTCTTGTTGATATTCGGAGGAAAGACGGCGAGGTGTATTATACGACGTATAGCTGTCGGATGAATATTAAGGCAGAGTTGAAAGAACGGACATCGCATTGGGAATCTGTTTTGGCTCGGGCGAAGGGACTAAACGATCTAGAAAACGGAGGAACCACTGAGTGCGTGCAGGCGAGAGAGAGACAGGATGGGGGAGAGCCCCTGAACAAACAAGTTTTTGGAGAGCCCCTGAACCAATATTTGTGGTGCATTGGTTAGAACCGGTATAATGAACTTCCTATAATCTCAATCATCACCAGTGCAGTGCAGCGTTGTTCATCGGACCCGAGTAGCAAGAAGTATCCATATACTCTCCATTGGTCGAGATAAGTTGCTTGAGAAATTCGCGGATTTTTGGCGTTACAGTAGTCCAAACTACAAATGACACTAGAGATCAAGACAGCTACGTGGATCTCAAGAAATATATGGTGGTTTTAAATAACCTCCAAGGCATCAACGCCTTTTGTGATCATCACCCTTACTCTTGGAAATAGAATTGCAGCGCCTATTGTACAGCCGCTATTCCCTAGACGCTTCGACGACTCCACTAACTATCAGCATCACCTGAACAGAGGGCTCACTTGTAGCGACAGTATGTCTCTGGACCATGCCATTTCTCCACCCTAACAGAGGCGGCTTTCTCGCAAACGCACCAACGTGACCACACTACCAAACATACTGCGTTTTCTTTAACGAGTGCTTTCAGATGGGGTATTAGTAGCACTTCCAGTTTGGATGCTATGGTTACCAACTTCAGGCCCTTAAACTTTGTTCAAATTCACCGCTCGCAAAACACATAACGCCTCGGGCCCCAATGTGCGCCATTGCCCCGTCCATTGCTTCACTCGCCGCCTAAGCCAAAGGCAGATATGTGAACTATAAATACATCCTAAAGCCGTCTTAATAACCCCACACCCTTCCTCTGTTCGCATAGAATTGAGATCTAGGACCTCTTCGTCCCCTTCTTTGCTGTCATCTTCCTGAAAGCCTCCATGCCACTTGCACCAATTGGCCTGCTCGAAGGGTCCATGGCCCTCTGCGGATCAAAAGTACTCTTGGGCGCGACTGTATAACTGGCACTATGCGTCTCCAGTCTTGCCCTGTTACCCGGTCTTGGCGCGGCCAAAACGCGCTCACGATCCAGCTCCTTTCGGGACAATACATTGGATGTCTGGCTTGAAGATTGCGTGCCGGATGGACGAAGGGCGAGCTGTGCGGCCCTGGGAAGACAGTTAATACGCGCCACTCAAATTTAGATGGGGATACATACTGGAAGTCGTATTCCTTGGTGGCAATTTTCCTCTTCTTATAATCGTCACTACGCTTCAGAATGGGCCTGCTCCATTCCCCGAGAAGCCTCTCTGCAATGCGCTTGATCCCAATCTCAGGTCTCTTGCTCTTGGTATAGTATAGAACTACCTTGCCAATTCCGCTGCTGAGGAGAGCTTCCTTTTCAATGGGAAGCTGTGCAAGGGCATTGAAAAGATCGCGCTGGATGTTGTATGCTGGAAGACTGCCGTCATTCAAAGGCTCGAGGAAGAATTTGACAGACAGTAGGAAGTTGGTATCGGGGTCCACGATGGAGTGGCGGACAGTGTTTCGATTGAGAAGAGCAACGACTTCGGGGAGCATCTTCAGCTTATGCACGGCCGGTTGGCTTCGCTCACGAGCTGTGTTATCGGCCTGGCAAGCTTGTTCCATGCGAATCTTCAGGGCCGCAATCTCATCATCGAATGCTTCTTCCAGGTCCTAAAAAGTCAGAATAATATATTCAAGAGCCATCACATCATACGTACCACCTCATCCTTCTTGCGCCTTCTCTTGTTCGGATTTTTCAATGCCGCGTCCATTGCTGCGTCGAGAGCTGCAGCCCGTCGTTGCTCCGGAGTCATGTTCTCCTGGTCCACGGCATGCACTCGCTCTTCTTCCCTCTTTCTCTCCTTTGCGCGATCTCTCTCCTTACGCTCTCCTTCGATCCTTATAGATTTGGGTTTCGCCGTCCGTCTGCCTTCCAATATTTCTCCATCCGCGCCACTGTCGTACTCCTCGGCGCCAGTCTGGGTCCTCTCAAGCCTCTCCTTCCTCTTCTTCGACTTTTCCCTCTTCCCCTCCTTTGGCTTCTTAGGTGCGCCCTCTCCATCCTTGTCAGGGCGCTTGCGCTTTCCGGCCTTCAGGGTGCGCGCCACTTCCTCATCAATCTCGACAGGGCCAAGTGCGACCGTGGTAGGGTCGAAGTCGGCAAACTCTGCTTCATCGACCTCAGACAATTCGGAATCAACGTCATCCCGGTCATCATTCTCCTGATCCATGTCGGAGTTTTCGTTCAAATCAGCCACGGGAGTGTCTTGTGGCGAACCCTGGTCTTCTGGCGTCGCGGCGCGAGAGCTGCCACCGGCATCCGACATCGTGCTTGCAGTATTATATGGCTCTAGGCTGATGTCTATTCGAATGATGTATATTTGATTCGAGGTTGCTGCCGGAGGGACGTGGTTTGTAGTTCGAATATACCGTGGAGTTGGCAGTGGAGATACAGTGATGTAATAGTGGAAGAGCTGGTATATTTTGTGTGCAGTTCTCGCTCTCACTGGGCGACCACTAAATATACACAAAATAGGTATACTAAAGGTCTCAAAACGCGTCTGGTGAAGTGTTGTTCCGTGGCTGAATTTGGATTGAAAGAATTATAGAGCCTCAAAGGTGAGCTGGAAGGCTGAACTACTCCTAGTACGGTAACCAAGTGCGACTACCACGTCAAAATAAATTTTGAAGGTCAACATCACTTCAAGTAAACCACGACCACCAAAACAACACTATTACAAATCTACCAAAATGTTCGGAGGACGTAAGTGGCATCGAATATTGTTTGGATCTGCTATGGACCTGTAATTGACCTTGGACTGTAGCACCACCACCACCAAGCGCCGCCGAGCTCAGGGCTCAGGAGGATGAGGCTTCAAGCACAATCCAGAGGATCATCATTGGAGCCGTCCTTTTGTACCTCTGTAAGTTCACTCTGTCAGATCTTCATAATGAGCCGACTCTAATACATTTCTTCACAGCACCCTTCGCAGTCGATGCCGTCAAGAAGCTTGTTTAAACGACATGCATTGCAACAACAGACGGAAGGGCCGCCACCGGTGTGGTGTGGCATTGTATTTTTAGGCCGAGTACTTTTTGTAGGATAGGATATCACAAGAAGGAAAGGATTACATGGATCTGGGAACAATAATTGCCTAGAACATGCCGTTTTACTGGCACATTTTGTACAATATTTACGGAATGATTACTGTCTAATACAAAACACCATTCCCTAGTGCCCAACGCCGTTGATCATAATAAGATGGTAGTCTCGAGACTGGAACTGTAACAACTTGATAAACTAGGACCACCCTTCATTACCGCCTCTTCGTCTCAGAGTCCGCAGGCGCTTGCTCTGTCTGCCATTCCTCAAACTCTGTGTTGATCAACGCCAACTCCTTCTTCAGGTGTGCCAACTGGGTTGCGTAATCTTCGAGAATCTATAGCCAGGTTAGCCGCGGCACAAATAATAGACATGAGATGGGGCCACATACCTTTTCCGCTCGTCGCGCAGTCTGCTCATCCATGCTCGAGCCATTACCGCCCGCTTGTCTCTCCATCTCTTCCTTTAGCAGCCTTGCCCTCTCCCTGACGCTGACCATGCGGGCCCAGATCTCCTCCGCTCTTGCTGATAATGCCGGATCGCATACTGACTTGTCAAGCGCCGTCAGCTTCACCTTCAAAGCCTCTTCTGCTGCACCCATAGCAAACCCCCTATTCCTTAGGATCTGCACCTTCGTCGCCAATGCCAGGGACCTCTGCTTCAACATCGTATGCTTCCGCTTGGCATTCAAGATCCTCACGCTCGTTTCCGTGTCATGACGGATCATCATGGCATCTAAGCTCCCGTTGATCTGGTGCAGTACTCTGTTAAACGCAGCGAGGGTGGTGTTTTGTGTCTTGATACGCTCGCCCAACTGCTCGAATCCGGTGCACAACACGGGTATGTATCCAGGTCCTGGCTTTTTTGACAGCGCTTCGTCCCAAGCCTTAGGGTCTTCGTTTGGACCAGCTTTATAGAATGGCACTTGGTTATCCGCCACTTTGTTGTAGAAGTAGTGCTTGAAGACGCAGGTTGGGCTGTTTGGTGACCATTTTTCAAGAACCACCTGCATCTGTTCAGGGACGGATTTCGGTTCTGTCAGGGTTGTTAGATAGATTACCGACCCTACGACTTCAAATTGTACATACGAGGGTTTTGTGTCTGCGGTTGCCATAGTTGGGAGCTTCCAAACTGACTCTGTTGGTTGCTGGGCTGCTGCTGCTGTGTCTGCGCCGATTGACCAAAAAGTGATGGTTGCTGTTGTGGTTGTTGAGTTTGAGCCGTCTGCCCAAATAATCCAGTGGGTTGTTGGGTCTGAGTTTGCCCGAATAGAGATGGTTGCTGCGATTGCTGTGCCTGTCCGCTTTGGCCAAACAGAGACTGGCTCTGCTGTGGCTGTTGCTGCGGTTGTGTATTTTGTCCAAAGAATCCAGTGCTTTGCTGGGCTGGCTGGGTTTGAGGTTTTTGGCCAAATATCGAGCTTCCAGCCTGGGTTTGATTTTGAATGTTTGTATTGAGTCCTCCAAACAAGCCCCCTCCCGCCTGGGCTGGCTGAGCCTGTGTATTTCCAAAGCTAAAGGACATCGTGATAGATCAGGTCGAAGTTGGCCAGGAATTGAGAAGAGACGATTTGAAGCAGGCAGGGCTGCGCGTGTCTTTGTTTACTTATAATGCTGCTGTAGAGTTTCACAGCCGATTTCTGCTTCGTCTCATTCGCAAGGTTCAGCGCGCAATAACAACAATATAGACACGGTATCGAGGAAACTTTCAATCACAATACAAATGAGGCAGGCGGCGTAAACGTGGCCGTCTGCTGCTCTCCAGGCGCGCTTCCTAACATTTTGAAGCTATAGTTCTCCCGGTCCCAAAAATTGCTTGGCGCAAGCTCCGCCAATCACAAGCGATCAGTTCTTCGACTCCATGAACCACAACCAAACTCACCACCACCACTTCCACACGCAATTGTCCACCATTGCGCCCTCACAATGTCGAACGTCGAGCAGCGGCCGTTCGTGCCAGCGAAGAAAGTCAACACCGCCTATCCTGTATGTCCCTGTCGGTCTTCTTGGTCCGAGAATCCTGCTAACCCGACAATTACAGCTCATCGACTCCGACCCGTACGTACCACAACAACCAGGCAGAACTTTGCCAGATAGCCGTGCAAGACTGACCGAAACAGACATATCAAGCGTGTATTGGCCTACACTCGCCCTTCAGATTATGCCACGGGAGCTGTGGTCGCCGCTGCTGGGCCTGGCCTGATGCTCACATGGGAGAAAATTGCCCCATCGTACGTCGGCAAGGGTGGCTTTGCGCCAATTATGCGCCTGGCTGGATTTGTCGGGCTTACCGCTGGTTTCCTGACAATGTATCAGCGCTCTATTCGTACGTTCTCACGATGTTCTCCATTAATTCCCGGTTCCGCTCCCCTCCTAACAATTGCCAACCCAGTTCGCTTCTACGGCTTCAGCGAAAACTCTCGTGAGGTCGAGAGGGACATGAAGGAGATGGTTTCGAAAGTCAAGAAGGGCGAGCCACTTTACGGCGAGAGCTCACTCACTCCATACATGCAAGGCGTTGCATCCAGGAACTCGCGGTACTCGGGCGTCTTCCTGCACGTTATGCCGTGGTTCAACTTTGTGAACCACAACCAGCACGGCGTGGATACAGCGAAATACTATCAGCAAGCCGAGAGGGAATTGGAGGCCGAACGGTTGGGAAAGGCTGGCGGGATCTGATGTGTCGATAATTGTTTTGGGAAAACGGGGGGTGAAGTTGTACATATCCAATAAGATTTCTAGATGCTATTATATTACATCGACTTATCAGTGATGCTTGTAGATTCTACTCCAACTAGCGCCCATATCTCTGTCTATTGGTCTATTTGGCCAGCAACAGTGTTAGTTCAGGTGTTGCGATAGTGCTTGATCAATCAATCCCTGCTCGCAAATTCACAAGACAATCCCAGAGATATATAAATGGGTGAGCTTCCTGTTGAACGATAAACCCGCTGATAGGGATTCATCTCAAAGGAGTGTTGTATGGATGTTCTTGACGAAGCCAGTCAGTGGCAAGTTTGGCTCGTTTCATCGTTCAAAGCTGTTCAGTATCTTCCAAAATAATATTTCTGAGGTTGCCTTCCCTGCCTAAACCTACGCAAATTCTTCGTGGTGTACATGTACTTCATCCGTCTATCCCTTCAGTGATGTGCCACAAAAGATCCTAGTCCCGACAATTCAACTTAGATTGTCACTAGTTGTCTTAACCAAAGGCTCTACCTCAAGATTCAAGACCCTTTCCTTCTTCGGCCTTGGCGCCGGTGCTATAGTCGATCAGAAGCCATGTCTTTTGGGGGAGGGTGTGGCTGCAAAAATAAGTCAAATGGAAACCCACCTTTCCCATTTTCCTGGACATAAAATCGTCGCAGCATCATGATCGCCTCCTCCCTCAGCCAGCCCCCACTAACCTCATACGCCCGGTCTACTGCTGCACAGTCGTGGATACTCAACACTCCGCCTGTCCCTCCAAAGCGATCGTTCGCGGCGCCAAAATATACCTTCCTTATCCCAAACTGCCGGAGCAGGGATGCGCACATGACGCACGGCTCAACCGTGACATAAAGATCACATTCGGGGAGAATATCAGCAGTGTAGTTTGGCCTGTAAGATTCAGACTTGGGTGGATCGTTAGGGGAAACTGATGCCGGGAGGGGCGTCGGCGAAAGGAGTGAGGCAATGGCGAGGAATTCGGCATGGCGTGTGCCGTTAAGAGTGCGGTTGGTAGCGTTCATGCCGCGGGCAACGACAGCTCTATTGTGCACAAAGACACAACCAACAGGGGTCTCGTCTGTGTCGAGGGCAAGTTGTGCCTGTGTTTTGGTGAGTATGGACTTCAACGGGGCTTAATGTGATAATATGTAGAGATGGGGCATACCATCGCCAACGCTTCCCGCATAAAACGTTCGTGGACAGGCCGCTCTTCTGGGAGAAAGGTCTCGGGGGGGTTGGGAAGAGGATTAGCGGGATGCTCACTGCCATCTATATTGGCAGGAGCGTCCATCTTCGTTTTGCTAGTCTCTTCACTGATGGTCTTCCTCTTCATGAAGAAAGTTTGTTAATATTCTAGCGAGAATATTATTTCGCCATATTTAAATGAAGGATAACCCTCAGCGCTACCATACCATCACAAAAACAATCTACGAATGAATTACCACACTAATAATGTTCAGATATAAATATTACAATTTACGAATACCCATTCTCTGATTTCATGGCATTTTGCCCAACTGGACATGAAGACGAGTCACGTGACTAACATGAAATGGGTTCCCTTTCCGCTCATACTAGCGCCAAGGCAAATTCATAGTTGACAAATCACATATATCGACTGCTATACTACATAGATTATGCGTACAATGCATTATAATCACATCTTGGTGGCAAATTTAGAAACAAGCCAGTCAAGACGCAAGATAAGTGCGGAGAGGGGCCTCGGCTTCACGGTACTCTCTGAAACGAGCTGTGCCACATGAATCCCATCATTTCTCGTATTATAATAAATAGAGCAGTGCAAAAAAGCGGTACGAACGGCCCTCCCTACCTCATGACTTCTGGTCTTTGCATCCCATCACTGATGGCGGAATGCGCGGACGGGCCACTCGCCTATTGTCTCTATGGATCATCACTGGGTCATGATTGGATCATCACGCCTGTCAAACTCGAACCTGTACGACCTGGAGAACAAGACAGGGACATCAGATGAACAAGCATCTGAGCTGACGGGGGTTGATCCAGCCGGACGAGTGTCGCCGATCTGTATGAGCGGGGAGGACAAAGGAGCGGCGGGGTGCCTCATAGAACAGATCGGTCAAATGGTCAAACAATTTCCCCCTGGGTGGGCAGTGCAAGGATCTGGGAAGGCCGGCGAGCTCGTTGCTCAAGGATGGCCCATGACAGCCTCTAGCTAAGCGGAAGTGAAGCAACTATGGAGGGAAGCCTTGACATAGGCCCCTGAAGGTCTCTGAGAGCAGTCATATCTCAGCGGAGGAAGTCCAACAAGGAGTCTGACAGCGGAAAGGCACGGCATCTTCAAACAGGCCATGTCAGAGAACCATGTCCCCCTGATGTGCTACAGGCCTAAATAAAGCTTAAGATATTGGCATGCAGGTCCACGGGCCTGCTCCGGTGGCCTCTCAAGGCCGCTTCGGTGCTGGCCACCGCGCTCAAGGGCGACATTGGCAGCGGCTTGGACCATATAATGCGGCCATTTTGGGACATTGGCACCTCTTGGATGTAGTTTCGCAATTTCCAGTGAGACCGTCTCCTGGACCTTAACGTCTTGGACGAGCATCTGCGCCTCTGAAGCACGGCCCTTTGGTTGCTAGAACCGCGGCTGAGGTAAGCGGCTTCACGTACCTCCAGCGCTGTGGTTGGCTGGATGTCTAAAATCACGGGTTATACGAAACTCACACTGTCGCCGCACCCGACCACAAAGAACGCCAAGGGGTTAAACGACGCTTCAGAACTCCATTCTGATACATCTAGAACTTCATCTTTGCGTTGTGCCTATCACCTCCAATCTCCAATTTTTCTAGCGAAACAGTCCATTTCTGTCAAAATACCCACTGCCAATGCTCATACAGCCTGACCTGCCCTTTCTGGCTCTGTGTTTAGAAACTACCATTTTTGAGACTGATCCTTGTGATTTTCGGTCTCGTTCCCCCTCCAAGGTGCCGATGTTTCCGTAATCTCTGCCGCCAGAGCAACCCATAAAGACGGTGATGGCGCTCTTGGTATTTTCTTCCGTCTTTTGTTTTTGATCTGCATCGCTTTCTTTTTGCTGGCCTGTCTTTTTTGCTTGGTTCGAAAGTTCCTCATTCCTTACCTTCTTTACGTTGATCGTTCCCGTTAACTTCACTTCTACTCTCTTTTAACAAGCTGGTCTTACATTTTTATCATTTATCCTTATCACTCGAGTCACCACCACGATGCGCTTCACATCTTCTGTCCTGCTTCTCGCAGCTACTGGCTTGGCTGCTCAGGTTGCGGGAGCTTCCATAGGCTCGCCTGCGCACGAGGCCGCGAGAGGTCTTGAAGACCCCGTTGCCCTGAGGGAAGTCAACCACAACCGAAGACAGCTTAGACGCCGCCAAAATCGCTTTGGGGGTGGCAACAGATTTGGAGGCAACAGCGGCAGAAATAGGGGTGGCAATACTGGTAACACCGGCGGCAACACCGGTAACACCGGTAACACTGGCAACACTGGCAACACTGGCAACACTGGCAACACTGGCAACACTGGCAACACTGGCAACACTGGCAACACTGGTGGCAATAATGGCGGAGCGAACCCGACGTGCTTGGCAGCAAATGCTGTGCAGAGCGCCAGTGCTTCGACTGGCCAAGATGGTGATGTTGCTGCTGATGGTCAGGTTAACTCAGCAACGTAAGGTGCCTTAACCTTATAGATATGCCTTATACTAACGAAACTAGCGACGTAGCCAATTTCATCAACTTCTGCTCCGGACAGACCGTCACCAATGGTCTACAAAACACTGACGGGTCATGTAACGGCGTTGGTGAGTCAGCCTATTAAACCTATCGTTGGGCCGTACTAATCATATGTAGTCATGGGAAAAATCCCTGCTAAGAACAAGATGGTTTCTAGCATGATTATCAACCCCCAGCCAGCTCAGGTCTTGGAGCCACTCACCACGTTCGATATTCAAGTTCAGATGGCCAACTTTTCACCTGGCTCCTTCACCAACGCGGCAAACACATATTACGCCGCTCCACAAGACCTCGACGGACAAGGTCAAATCATTGGCCACACCCATGTCACTATCCAAGACATGGGGAACAGTTTTACTCCTAAAGAAGCCCTTGATGCCACATCTTTCGTCTTCTTCAAGGGTATCAATGATGATGGAAACGGCCAGGGTCTTCTCTCTGCCGAAGTCACTGATGGGCTTCCAGAGGGGTTCTACCGGCTCTGCACTATGAGCTCATCGTCCAATCATCAACCTGTTCTGATGCCTGTAGCTCAACGTGGTGCCCAAGATGACTGCACTAAGTTTCAGGTCAAGGCGGGTGGTGGAAATTCAAACCAAGGTGGTAACAACAATGCCAACACTGGAGGAAATGGCGGGAACGCAAACCAAGGTGGTAACAACAATGCCAATACTGGAGGAAATGGCGGGAACGCAAACCAAGGTGGTAACAACAATGCCAACAATGGCGGCAATGGAGGCAACGCAAACCAAGGCGGAAACAATGGCAATACCAACACGGGAGGCAATGGAGGCCAAGGAAACCAAGATGGCACTGATGATAATACCGGAGACGCTGCATCAACTTCCGCAGCCGACGCAGCTGCCACAACCGATGCCGCCGCTACTACGACCGATGCTGCTACCACTACTACTGACGATGCCGCTGCTACGACTACCGCAGCTACAGGAAATGGACGCAAGGGCGGCAAAGGACGTGGAGGAAAGGGAAACCAAGGCGGGAACACAAACGGTAGCGGAAATGATAACGCCGACACAGCAGCTTCATCAGCGGTCGAAAACAATGACGCTGCCACTACCGCTTCGGATGTCCCCGCCACCTCTAGCACGTCCATCGCAACGAACAATGGCGGCAATCTCGGTGGAGCCGCACCGCCAGTTCTTGATAGTGGTGACTCCAAGCGGCCCTTCAGCGTCAATGGCAACACCTTCACAAACAGAGACACTGCTGTGGCTCGTTCATGTGACATCCAGTTCAACGCGTGCGCCGATGCGATGAACGGCGGGAAGCTGCCCGGTGTCACAATGTCAGACTGCACAGCACAGAAGGATGCGTGTGGTAAGTAAACATTGTGGTTGGTTTGGAGTAGTTTCTGTACAAGTACATTGGAGCTTAGGGGGCTGGGGGAGGCGATGCCTATGCCTCGTTATTATCTCTGTGTTTCCATTTCATGAATATGACTCGTGGGTTTTTTAACATTTTATCAATATATATGGTGCTTATGATCATAAACTGTTGCATTTGATTCTACTTCCTCTTATAGACACGGAATGTTAGAGAAGGTGGGGTAACCCCATGACGTTTTGTTCGGATAAGAAATCCCCGTCTATCCCCACAACCCCACCACCATCTTTGAGTAAACAAATCCCTAACACAATCACCAGGGGTCTCTATATCAGTTTCAACATGCCAGCCTCTAAAGTTATTCTCCTTACAGGTGCCTCCCGCGGAATTGGCCTCGCTGCCGCGAAATTCTTACTGGAAGAAGGACACCGGCTCGTCGTCGTAGCACGGACCGCAGGGCCAATGGAGGAATTGAAGGGCGGATTCCCAGGAAAGGTCGAGGTTATTGTTGGGGATGCAGTAGGAGAGGGAGTGAGTTCTCTCTCATCGCTCAGCTGGAAGGAGGCGGAGCACGCAAGAACTGACATGGCATTGCCCGAATTAGGTTCCCCAGAAGGCGGTATCCCTCGCCCTCAAATCCTTCTCGGGACTCGATGGCCTCATCCTGAACCACGGCACCCTAGAGCCAGTTGCGCGCATTGCTGACGCTACTGCTTCTGCCTGGAGAGCCGCTTTTGATACCAACGTCTTCAGCTGCGTCTCGTTTATACAGGCTGCCCTCCCGTCGCTGCGGGCATCAGGCGGCCGCATCGTCGTTGTGTCTTCTGGGGCAGCTATAAATTCGTATGCAGGATGGGGAGCGTACGGCGCGACGAAGGCGGCACTGAATCACCTTGTTGGTACAGTGGAGAGGGAGGAGGGGGGCAAGGGGATTGTGGCCGTGGCAGTGAGGCCAGGGGTCGTTGATACGGAGATGCAGAGGGGAATTAGAGAAGTTCACGGAGCTGGGATGGATGATGGGGATGTGGCAAGATTTAAGGGACTGAAAGAAGAGGGGGGTTTGCTGAGGCCAGAGCAGCCTGGGAATGTGCTTGGACGGTTGGCCGTAGAGGCTGAGAAAGAGCTTGGAGGCAAGTTTTTTAGGTATGTGGATTCATTTGTCATCGCGGAAAGCCTTTTTTTTTTGTGAAGTTAATTTATTATTCTATGGCTGAGCTAACTGATGTAGCTGGAATGCACCTGAACTCGCCAAGTTCCAGGACAAGCAGTGAGGAGACTACACAGAGACATCACTTTCGATATGTCAGCGGATTCCAAGGATTTGACAATAGAATAGACATCGAGGGTATGGGCTTCAGTTGAAAGATGAAAAGTCTCGAAGTTTTTCAGCATCAGACGAATGTCTTCAGCATTAGCATGGAATGTTACATCATAAGCCGGAAGAGAAGGATGAAATGTTGAATATTTACCTTGATGCCGTCCTGGAGTAGTGCCAAGTCATTGCCACCACCCTCCAACATGATTGTATCACTGGCCGCATGAAACCCGGACAGTATACCGCAGCAGAGCACTTGCAATAATCGAGTAGAGACAAGGTATCCGAGCTGGGTAATGCTGTTTTTCAATTGAATCCAGCAGATTCCAGCTCCTGAAACCTAAAAATTCTTTTGACTAGTTAGCAAATGTATTTAAAAACACACATCAAAAAGCCAAGTAAGATAGGAGTACGTTCAGACGGTCCGTTTGGTTAAGACAGGTTAATCACCATCTAGAGCCGAAGCTCATGTAAGATAGGGGCGACACGAAATTTCATCATAGTAAAAGGGAGGGAGTTAGAGGAGAGAAAAGAGCTTACTAGTGACAGCCATTGATCCGCAGTTGTATCCTGACGTTAGCTTGAAGTGAAACCAGTGCCATATTAAGACAGATTCTTCCACATAAGACCCATCACGCTTGGAAAAGCGGGTGCTGAGGAGACACTCGTGGTTGTATTAATGAAGAAGAGAAAGAGAAAGCAAAAGAGAAAAAGGAACGAAATATCAAGAAGATTGTCGCGTAAAAAGCGGGAACTTCCGCCAAGCCTTACCAGTTGTGCTAACCGCAGCCTCGTGGGACCAAGACGCATAATTACGTTCGCGCGTGAGGCTACGACTCTAAATTACTCTATTCATGATCGGCCTCTGACGAAACTCATATCTCCTGCAATCTTCTCTTTTTTATCTTGCTATTCTCACGTCTTTGGCTTCACCTCTGAAATCGTTGAAATAACAATAAGGTGACTCGCGCCGATACCTGGGGAACAAAGTCTCATCTCTGCCGTGATGTCGGACAGAGAATTTGGAGGTATGCTCATTCTGTTCTATCCACAGCAAGCAAAGAGCGCGGCACTGCGTTTAAGACTCCTCATAATCTCAAGTGCCACCATGCGTCGCGCCGTTATCCTGATGTTTGGGATCCGGAGACGCGACCGCTTAGCTGTTCCATTCGCGTTGACCCTCCGTTACTCCTGGTCTCTGACTGTGATCCATACTGACCCTGTTCTAGGAAACGATGATCTCTCTCTTCCCAAAGGCATAGCATACCCCCCCCTTTTTTTACCGCGACGCGCTTCATATTTCTGCTTTGAACGCTGATTTAGATGATCGTTGGGATTTTCTTCACACAATATTTATTGGTAGACATTGGCTAACTCTTCATTCGTAGCAACCGTTCAGAAAATCGTAACTGAAATTCTTCCGCCCTCGTCAGGTGTTGCATTTGGCAAAGATGCGCGCGACCTTCTCATTGAATGCTGCGTCGAATTCATCACGCTCATCTCATCGGAGGCGAACGAGATCTCGGAAAAGGAGGCCAAGAAGACCATCGCATGCGAGCACATCACCAAGGCATTAGAACAACTTGGATTTAGCGAGTATGTGGCCGACATTTTAGATGTGGCGAATGACCACAAGGAGCAGCTCAAGGTCGGTTCCGGAAGCCTCACATTCTCCAGGGTGCACTGCTGACAGGTATTTAGGGTCGGGAAAAGAAGGCGAATAAACTTGAGCAGAGTGGACTCTCGACGGAGCAGCTGCTGGCAATGCAAGAGGCTGCATTTAAAGAGGCAGCTGAGAGACACGGCTGACCTGGATGTACACAATTGTCTCATTGCATTAACAGGCGTTGGCGTTGGGTTTATGGTGATGGCAGGGGAATGGTATGGGCATGGTGAACGGCGACTTTATGTGGTTGTGGTGGTTTGGCACTGGGTTACCATTTCAGCAGTTTCATAAGAATCACCTCTGGTGGCATCGAATACAGCCACTTGATAGCGATCAATTTTTGAGCCCTCTTCAGTGTCATGGTTCGCCTATGTTATAAATTCTTGGCTGTAATTGTGCAATCTGTAACGAATAGAGGCTGATATTGGATATCACAGAAATGGCAATGTGTGTAAAACCTAACTCGCACGTCCTGTAAGCCATGCCAGCGAGGCTCCTATATAGTTTCTCTAAGCGTAAAGGTGGCTTTGATGTGATGTTTGGTGCTGGAGCTCCGATAGCTACCCTGGAGCCCTCGGCCCGAGCCCGTGCGCCTATACCGACGTCATAAATTTATTCAACTATGATGCGCCCCAGAAACATTGGGTTCTTTCCATCACAATCACATACAACACAAAATGCCGCCTCCATCCGTTCGGCCAGCTTTAGCAAGCAGTGTTCGCGCTCTCACACACAATGCCACCCCCCGGGTTTCTCGACTGACACCCCGTGTGGTCCAACCACTCTCGCGGCGCTTCAAATCGGGACCATACGGATACACCCAAGCCAAAGCGCTCGTCTACAGCCAAAACGGCGAGCCCTCTGATGTTCTCTCGTGAGCATCTCTCCTCACACTCCAAACCTGCTCCCAGCTAACCCATCCCAGCCTGCATACACACTCCATCTCCCCCTCCCTCCCCCCCACCGCCCTACTCCTCCGCAGTCTCGCCGCACCCATCAACCCTGCGGACATAAACCAAATCCAGGGCGTGTATCCCTCGCGCCCGCCCTTTACGGCGCTCCTTGGAACCTCTGTCCCCTCTGCCATTGGCGGCAACGAAGCTTGCTTCGAGGTTATGCGCGTCGGGTCCGCGGTGCGCGAGTTCGCACCGGGAGACTGGGCGATTGCGCGAGCGCCGTGTCTCGGGACGTGGCGCACGCATGTTGAGGCGCAGGAGGATGCTCTGCTGCGTGTCGAGAAAGAGGGGTTGACTCCTGTGCAGGTCGGGACGGTGGGGGTGAACCCGACCACGGCATATAGGATGCTGAAGGATTTTGAGCATGTGGGGGAGGGGGAGTGGTTCATTCAGAATGGGGCTAATAGCGGTGTTGGGCGGGCAGCGATACAGTTGGGAAGGTTGTGGGGAATGAAGAGCATTAATATTATCCGTGAGAGGGGAACGGAAGAGGAGACGGAGGCGATGAGGAACGAATTGAGGGGATTGGGTGCGACGCATGTTGTTACAGAAGGGGAACTGATGGGACGCGGATTTTCTGAACAGGTCAAGGAGTGGACGGTCGGTGGGCGCCAGAAGGTGAAGCTGGGTCTCAATTGCGTCGGGGGAAAGCCTACGTCGGCGATGGTGAAATGCCTGAGCGATGGCGGGCACCTGGTGACATATGGCGGGATGGCCAAGGCGCCACTGCAGGTGCCGACTGCGGCGCTTATATTCAAGGATATAAAGTTCAGCGGGTTCTGGGTCAGCCGCTGGAGCGATAAGAATTTGGTTGAAAAGCGCCGGACGGTGGGGGAGATTCTAGAGCTCACCCGCGCAGGGATGTTCGCTGATGTGCCAGTGCAAAAGGTACAATGGGATTGGGACACCAAGGAAGAGACATTGAAGGAGGCGGTGGCGGGGACATTGCAGGGGTTTAGGAAGGGGAAAACAGTGTTTGTGTTCGGTGATACTTGAAGGTTGATGCAAAGGAAATATAGATCTGTGCGTTGTAGTGTAAAAACTTGTATGACCATAGAGTGTGAAAGGCTACCTCTGCAGAGAATAATCTAACCACAATAAATCCCATTAGGAGCTATCCTGGGAATAGAGTTCCCTAACCACTCATTCTCTTTTTGCCAGGTCTGACCAAAAATGCAATTCCTGGCGACAAATAGGCGCCAATCCAATTCCCAAAACTAGATTCATCGAACAAAAGGGTATAAGACCACAGATTTACCGAATTCCCCTCCTTAATCCACCCTACCCATCTCCCATTACAACCCCCTCAACCAACATATCCAGAGCTCCCTCCGTTCATTTGATATTCTTAAACATGTCTCCATCGAGACCCTCCTGCTCGCCGCTCTTAACACCCAACGCACTGATCTCCGGTAAACTCGGTGCAGCTGGCTCGTCCTTCTCCCTGCGGTCCTCGTACACAACACTCGTGCGTTTCCTCTCACGCTCCTCGCTATCTCCCATAAACCGGCGCCACCAGCTCCCACTGCGCTTCTGTCCGCTTGTCGGAGCCATGCTGAGACTGCTCAATGGACGTGGGGGCGGTGCACCCTCATCGGGCACGGAGCCATTGAGGCTGCGCCGTGACAGAAAGCGGCGGATGCTGCCTGGGCGGCGTGGAGAGGTCATGCTCATGGGTGTGAGGAGGCCATTGGTAGGGGAAGCTGGTTCGCGGCCGCGCGATTGCTCATCCTCTGCCTTTGAGGTGGTGGAGATGGCCGAGGGCGCTTTAGATGGTGGTGGAGGGGCCTCGGAGACGGGAGAGTCGGGTGGGGGAGGGATGTCGGTGCCTGCTGTCAGGGAGTCGAGGGGTGCGAGGACGGGGAGTTCGAATTTGCGCGACGGGGTGGTGGTGGTGGGTGGCATTGTGGTGGGTGGCTGTTGCTGAGGCTTTGGGTGTGGGCTCAGTTGTGTGGGGAAGCTCTCATGCACTGTGATGTAAGGTTTGCGGAGGTACGGATGCGACGGACAACGGTTGATATATAAATTTCTCGAGAGGATCGCAAGATTGACGGTGTTCGTTTGCAGTTGTAGGTTGGAAGGGGTCGGTCAATTGGTTGTGTCTGCTTGTGCAAAGCCTGAGATCTCAACGGAAGTCACACGAAGATCTACTTGCATGCGTGCGTGAGATGAGGAGGTTGCACAATGACCGCGATGGCATTGAGGGAGAGAATAACGGTATACAGGGAGAGTAAGAAGCGATTGCAAGAACTGTAAGAGAGCGCGACGCGCAAAATTGTTATGCTTGTGTGTGAAGTGAAGGTGATGGCTTGCCCGACAATAGTGTAAACATTTGCCGTGAGTTAGTAATTATGTCCTGGTTATCCACGACTATCCACGACTTCTAAGCCTCTGTTGGCTCAATGCAGAGGAGCTTGTGCCGTGGCGAACAAATTGGCCAATCAAAGCCGGGCGTCGCTGTGGATAAGGGGCAGAAAATCGCAACACCACGCGTTTATCCGTTGAGTCCAAAAGCAACTTTGCCTTACCAGGCTGACCAAGATGAAATACATCAACTGTTTAGATAATTCCAGCTTCACCTTCTCCTGTGACTGCACGGATACTGATGATATTCCACAGCATCCAATCGAGGGTGAGGTGCGCAAAGTTGCTCATCTCCAGTGATGCACTTTCGGGGATAACTTTCTTGAATCATGAGAATCATTCCCCTATAGGGACGATTTCCACGTGGCGTTCGACTCAGGGTCTCAAAAATATCTCAACACAATTCCAAGGGTTCAAAAGTAAGGGTTATCCAAAAACCCCTGAATATGCTCTGTAGAGAGGATCAAAATACATCCCGAAAACTCCTAGAGGCGCCGCCAATGCTAGCCTCGTATATCATAATGGGTATCTTGTTCTCCCCGTGGTCCAGCCAGCCCATGCCTGCATGCTCGATATACAAAACAAAACAAACAAAGAATTGTTGATTATCCATCATCCATCATCATCCATATAGCGTGAAATTCCAACCTTCTATTATAATGCGCCAAAACGCAAACCTCGCAAATGCCACAAATCAAAGCTGAATCAGTAAAAAGAAGGGCTATATGCCCCGTACGCCATAGATCCCATTAAGTTATTCTCATCGTTCATCAAGGAGACCTCGCCTGACAGATAAAACTCGCCGTAGATATTCAACACCGGCTCCCGTTGTGATGAGCACTGTGGACATGTCCTGGAATTTGACCTCTCAGCGTAGAATGCCATGCAATCTGGGCATTCTAGTCTCATCGGGTCAGTGGCCATGGGCGGGAATCCCGGGTGATAACGACGTGTGTGATTCAGCAATTCTTGTGGCGAGCTGAACCTAGCCCGGCAAACCTCTGGGTAGCAAAGACAAAGGTAGTATATATGTAGCCCGTTGGGGCTCAACTCCTTCATCTGCGTCGCGATCAAATATGTTCGATCGGTTTTGAGGGTGCTAAAGTGTCGCTGTGATATGGATGGGGCGTCAAATGATTGGAATGGATTCCTGGCGTGAGGAGGGCTACATTGGGCGATCTCGTCCGGTTCCAGTAACGAGTCCTCAAAGTCGCCTTCGTTAATTGTGCTTGGATATAATTGATCTGGTTTTGTGTGGATATTAAGCTTGTTTGCCGCATTATCGATGTTCTGCAAGATCGACGATTTCTGCTCTTCTTTTATTGCACCTTCTTCAATTTGACGGACTCCAGAAAGCAAGCCAGACCCCTTTGCTTCCGACTCATAAGCCAAGGCCCACTGGACATCAGATTCGCTCTGTTCGTCGTGATTACCGTCCAGGATATCCTCCAGGGAGTGATGGGACAAAGGGCACTGCATGTGTACATTAATACTCGCACTGACGACAAGATAGAGTAGAGCTGGTTATGCATACCTTCACTTTCCTCTTCCTGCAGTCACCCAAGCAGCTGCCCAGGAACCGGATTAGCGCCTTCTGGCTTTTCATTACTGGGCAGAGCGCCTTCTTCGTCGGCTCCGACAAGTAATTCCCATCTTGGTGGCTCCACACAACCGTGTTGAAATCAGTGTGGCTCGTCGCGTAGGACGCCTCGCTCAGGGGGGGGGGGAACATTCGCGACGCAGATGACAACGATCCCTGTGAGCTGTGACTTGCTTGGAAAGAAGAACTGGACTCAAGGCTGGTCGGGGCGGCGGCATCCCGTAGTATCACAGCCATGCGATATCGGCGTAGTTTTTCACGGGCCTCCTTGAATTTGTGAGGCTCGATTGGTTTCGCCTCAGGACGGCGAGGAAGATTCGAGGATCTTGTAGTAGGTAGAGGGGTGGTGGAGGTAATTCTCGAGTTGTAAGACATAATGCCGTCGGTTGTGTTTCTACAGGTGTATATTATATTCAAATGGTTGTGCTAGGCTCCGGAATCCGGAGACGTGTAGAACCTCTGATCTGCGAGGGAGGGTAGTGGGACGTCTGGTCTTGTTGTGAGGAGCAGGAAGGCAGCTGGGTGTAGAGGTGGAGCTGGACCGAGTGTGCTGGCTGTCAGCCTGACAGGCGAAATGTGGGAATGGAACCCAGAAGAGATGGAAGAAATTGATTCGAGTGATGCTTAGAGGGAATCTGTGACGCATTCACAAATACGTTGTTTGTCAGAGGCAAAGTCGCAGCGGGACACGGTCTTGGGCCATCGGCACGGCTGGAGTCTGGATGAATTCGAGGTTTAGGGTACTCAGGCGAGATATCGCAAAGTGATGCTGATCATGCGAGCTGTAGATGAAGCCGAATACCGGATATCGCAGAGGTTTTTTTGAGTAGCAAGAGTGGAGTTTGTTTGGCGCTTTCGGAAGGCTGTTTCGCACTTTCGCTCAGCAGGCTGTCGAGAAGACGAGGATAGCGGGGAAAGGAACAAAGAGAGAGTGAGAGAGGGGTAAGGGGATGGATATATATAGGAAGAAAAGTTTGGGTTACCTGCGGTGGATGGATTTATGTATGTGCAATGTAAAGATGAGCGGCCACCGCTTTTTGCAACTGGTGAAATATGAGGGAAGCAATCGAGGCGAACCACGAAGATGCGTCTAACTTGGTTTTGGCGGGAGTCCGCGCAATCGGGCGTTCTGGCATGGTTCGCAATCTAAGACCGCGAGTACTCGCGGGCCAACTCTTAGCCAGTGGGAACTACAACGGGTGATCGACAACAGTACCTCGTCATCCCGCCTTCACCCAGTGCCCAGTGGAGTACCGTTTGCATTTCTCTCAGCTTGACGGTGTATAATCTAATAGAATTCAGTATGATATAATAATAATCAAGTGTAATTATCATAATGTGTTTATCTGCCAATTTGATCAGCCAACCGTACTGTACACGGTATACTTCATACCTCGACCTCACATAAAAACAGGGAACAGTCACTGCACACTCTGTGATGTGGCGTGAGAGACCACAGCATACAGTGAGCACAGCTCAGAGTCACAGTTCCAAGGCACACAGTGCAACAACACCGAGCACGGCTTGCTGCTCTAGACCGATCTTTGGACTCTGCGCCATGCGAGACTGCAATACTCCATCAGTTACTGGCCGGTTGCCCTCACAAATATGTTCACGATCAGCAACGGCGACGGCGGTCCCACGGCCGGTTGTTAGTTGCCTTGACCGGTGACATGGATATAACAAAAGACACCGCCCTGGACCTGCCAGCTGGAATCCGACAAAATGAGCTCAAATGACATATGTGGCTCCAACGCTTATTATTATTATGTAGAAGCTAAAGCCTGTCTGGCGTTCTAGACCCAAAATCGTGAAAACCGTAATTCATGGGTCGTCTCTCCGCAGAAGTCCAGGCCCGTCCATCATCCAGTCTCAGCCACTTTCATCAGGTCTCCAATCAAACAGATCAAACGCCTCGCGACTCCATGGCCCAGAATCACTCCGCGCTGTAGGACCCTCACCCCCTGCCACTTTCTCCACGACGCGCCTTCTCGCAATCGGACTCCGGCGCAATAATGAAACATCTTGCTGCCGCGCCTTCGTAGAGACGACTGGAGGCGTCTCAACTCTCTGTACAGCAACCTTGAGCTCTGCTCTAGCCTGAATGACGTCGCTTGCTTCACGGCTCTGTGACACCTTGGGCTGGTGGGTTTGGATCACAACTGGCTTCTCGGCATGACCTACCCAGCCTACGACTATCTTGCTACGAGCTGTTTTGCTGGTCTTCAACAGTTGAGGTTTTGCAACCTGGGGTTTTCTATGAGGAGCCTCGATAGAAAGATCACTCGACAAAGATTTTGTCGCCATTATAGTGGTAGTTGCATTTAGAGAGACCCCCGACCGAGTCCAGCCGCTCGTTCTGGTCCGAGGTGCTTTCGTGTCTGCTGCCCCAGTTTGGGGAGCTTTTACTTCTGCCGTCGTCTCTTGTGTCATAGGAATGCGTGGCTTAATGGAAGCGGTTTGTAATGACACGACGTCGCCCGTTCTGAGTCTATCACAGACATTCCTCAGCAGCTCGAATGCAGGCTCCGAGGATTGAGGCGCCGGTTCTGGTGATTCGCGTGACAGCCGACTTGTAATGCCCTTAGTTGGAAGAGGGAGAAGATCTTCAACTGAAGTCGGATGGTCTTGTTGTTGTACTCTTCGTTCTGATTGCGGTTGGTGGGGTAGGGTTGCCTTGAGGACTTCAGGAGCAGGAATATTTTGCTTGGATGGTAAAGTGTTAACATCTTTACCGGCAAGGCCTCTCATGCCATTAGATGCTGTATCGGCCTCAGATGTGCCATCATCATTGTTTTCAATAGCAGCTCTACGTTTCGCAGCCCAAGCTCTCAGCTGCTTCTTCTGTTGTGCATGGAATTCATTCAATTTCTTCGTTGCCTGTGACTGCTCTGGAATAATATCTTCAACTGGCGAAGTAGGTCTTTGGGCAGCCTGGATCGAAGGCGGTTGGGGCCGTCTGGTATCGTTCAAAAGTAGCATCTTCCTCTTTGGTCTGGATTTAAGACGGATGGAGCCAACTGTCTCAGGCAGACTATCCGCCGTGTCCCGGTCAGGCCTGGAGTATTTGTCAAGCACTATAGGTACTGGTCTCCTAGATTCTTCTAGTGGAGGCACTTGAGGAGGCGGGGAGATAACTACTGCATGCAAATCGCTATTGCCTTCATGGGTATAAATGCTGTTGCTTGTAATTAAAGAATTTCGTGGGCGAGAGGCCTGCTCTATATCGTCAATATCGATGAAGTCGTCATCGATAGCCGGAAACTCGTCAGAGGCGCCAATACCATCTCGTTGTTGTACTCCGCTAGATGTGGTGTGCCTTCCTTTGACAGTAGTAGCTGGCGAATTTCCTGCTGCAGTTTTGTTGAGTACCCCTGTGCCCTTTTTAGTTTTCATTGGGCTCGTAGTTTGCTTTTTAACGACGGGCGCTTGCAATGCGTTTGGCCGGACCATCTCGTTTGTCGACTGCTTGTGACCTCCTCTATCGAGGCTATTATCCGCAGTTGGCCCCCTCTCTATGTTTGGCGTGAACGGGAGGTGATGGCGCAGAAAGGCATTCGTATTCTGAGTTGATGACAGGTCTAAAACAGCGCCGGTCAGGTTTTGGGCAAAGCCAGACTTGGCCTTCTTTTCCGGTGGTTGCCGTTGTCTCCATTCCGGCCTTGATGGTTCCTGGACTTCCTTCGAAAGAAGATCTACGTAATGCGATTCCTCTTTAGAAGTCCCATTTCCCTCTTGCCCTCTTGATGTCCTGGGCCACAACGGCTCCCGCCGCAAAGGAGCAGTACTATGTGGTGTCGAAGACAGGTCGAGCATAGCTCCCGTTAAATTCTGCGCATATCCGGCCTTCGAATACGTAGTCTCAGCCTTCCTACGCTTAGAAGGCTGTTCCTGCGTGTCTCTCTCCCGCTGTTGCTCCTTTTGCCTGTCTTCAAACGGTGAAGTAGTCGGGAGCAAGGCTCTTCCATGGTGACCGGTTGGTGTCCCGAGTAGTGCACTGAGCGGCTTCTGTGATAGTTTAAATTGGGCGGCAGATTGTCTTGGGATTCGCAAGTTGTCAACAGGCACCTCAGATGGCGACGAACTTTGTCTTTTTACTGCCGCCCTCTCTTCCCTCTGCTTCGTGCGTTTGTCCAGCAGCTCCGTCAAATCCTGATCCCGACTTCCTAAGCAATCGGCAACCTGCACCAGTACCGCGGCGCGATCTAGTTCCAACTCCTCTCCCTCGTCAATATGGTAGTCGTGCCAGTGCGTATCGCCCACGAAGTTGAGTCTTTCGTCATACACCATCACTCGTTTGTTGAAGGTGTGAAATTTGAGGCGGCCATCTTGCCAGCGCTTCTGTTTTCGTCGAATATCTGAGGTGAATAGGCAGCGAAACTCAATCACAGGCGCGGTGTTCTGTGTGAGGGGTATTGCTGTGGGCGCGGCGGGGGTGTGCTGGACGAGCGATGCCATAGCTGGCAGGACCTGGCCCGAAGGCAATCAACTTCGAAAACAGAATGTTAAAGAACTCATTTCCATTTCATAACCTCGAAAGCTGCCGTTGTTCGTTGTGACCCACTAATAAACGATGTAGTGGACTTGTCGTGAACCCGCGACGATATCCAGCATGCACTCTAAATTACGCGTTATCCAACGCGAATACACGTGACACATATTATGAGAATTATGATATTTATGCCGACCAAAATACCACCATCATTCCCATACTGCCATTTGTTTCGATCCCACCACCCTAGCAATGTCCATCTTCCTCCATCGAAGGTCACAATCCGGAACCCAGCCTCTCCGTCCCCTCAAGACTACATCATGCTGCATCCACCCATCCCATACGACCCATAATACCCCCTTCCGCGCCTTCCACCAGCTCTCTTTCGTGGCCCTCTAGTCTTTGTACCGGCCATTGGCCTAAACTCTCGTTTCATTGTAAACTCCTCCACATTTTCTACGGTTTCAACCATCACTGGCGGCCAAAGATACTCATAGTAGCCGGGCATGTAGTAATCAGTAGATGCCATGTCATCCGTACAGCAACCACCACCGCAACTATCAAAGTCTTGAAAACGCTGAGGGTACGCGTAAGGATACCCATATGGTGAGTAGGGAGATTGTGCACTACCATCAAAGTCTTGTCCAAAGCTTGGGTGTCCATATGAACTGGTGCCATCGCCGAAGGAATGGTAGGCATTTGCATGGTAATTGGTGCCGTCGCTGAAGGATTGATAGGCGTTCGAGTGGCAGTTGATATCTTCTCCGTAGGAGTGGTGAACATTCGAATGGGAGTCTAAACCTCCACCGTAGGCCTGATGGGCATTTGAATAGCAGCCAGTATTATTGGGATCAAAACTTCCATACTCTTGTGATAGATTCGGGTCGCATGCACAGCTAGCCCGGTAAGATTGAAAATGGCAAGACATCGCGGAGACGGGTACATTGAGAGCTAATGCACGGCTGGCTGAGGTGATGTGAATATAGCTTTGGTTGTCTGTGACGAGAACCGATCGTTTGCCAGGCTGAGAATATGGAGGAGATGCGGCGGGCTTTAACGAAAGGAAAGGCCTGGCTTTCTTTCATTATGGGCGATGGCGACGCCATTTTATTAACTGTTTGTTGTAGAAATATCATGATGGGCCACAAGCTTTTGCCATATCCGACGTTTGGACAGTTTTAGGGGGAATATTTGCGCCAACAACGGCAAACACATTGACTCGTCTCAGAAGTTGTTTAGAGCGTCAGCTTTGAGCGGCGCTTGAAATATTATAATGGGCACATTGTCAAATGGAAAGTTTGTAGCATGTGGGAAGGCATCACTTCGTATTGGAAAACCTATAGCTCTGAATCTTATATCCATTTCCAAGGATAATAACCCCTCTGTATGCCCAATAAACCAAAGCCTGAATTTCTAAAGAGTGCCGTTTCTTGAATATTGTTGAGTTCCTCTTCCAGTCTTGTGAGTATATTGAGGGGCCTTACAGTTATTACGCATCATCCTTGAATTTGCCATGTTCACCCCTCAAGCCTCGCAATGCGAAGCTTTGGCGCCGTTTCCTGGCCGCCGCCGTATCCATCCCGTTGATTGTGTGTGCTTATTTCGTCATGCAATCCAGGCCCCCCTGTATGACCCCCTGTCGGCGCGTGCCTTGTCGAAGCTGAAAGCTGAAATATGGCCGCTTCCTCTGCTTTTTTCACTGTCTAGTACCTGTAACGCGTGGAGTAGTCTTTCGGGCTGACCACCAATCCTCGACCCTTCTTGGCTCCGCGGTAGATTGTCTCTATGATGTCGATGAGCTCCTGCTTATCCTCCAGCACCCAGTTGAGTTTGTTATTATTTCCCGTCCCAAAATCGCACATCATGTGTTTGTTTCGGAAGAAAAACATAATCGTCATGGGGTCGTATAACTCTGGGAGGCAGTTGTCAGCTCTGGAAACACACAAATCGGGGGCTTATATGGACTACTCACCATACATCTGCTTGAAGTCGGGCACTTCCTCTAAGATGGCAACTGAGTTAGATTATATCCGCAAGTCGGGTTTGAGACACTTACCCAAGTCGCAAACTGTTACATTATTAGCTTGTCTCCTTGCAGTGACATAGATGTTGGGGTTACTGACCGTAGATGACAGCAAAGTTCTTCACTCGGTCTGCAATCTTGAATAGCACCTCATCTTGCCGCATGCAATCCTGAGAGTAATCACGTCCAAAGCGGATGACGACGAGTCGTTCATCCTCGTTCATGATAGCTTGGTCGACATGCCACCCCGTGCGCAGGTGGGGAAGGACGACGGAACCCATGGTAGGCTGTAAAGTAGTTGAGAAGGTTTAAGACTCCCTGATATTGTTTTTGAATATAAGACAGTGTAGTCGTGATACTGCAATGAACTGGAAACTTTGGTTTGGGTAAGTGGCGGGCTTTGTGATTGTTGTTTGCCAACAGCGTTATCGTCACCGCCTTTGGATTTCGCTGCCACCTGAGGGGTATGCACGTGACCACGCGTTGGTTTTGGATATTGCAAGGTATCAAGTGGAGAACGGCATGCAGACTCAAGATAATGCAATACAAATACAAAATAAGTATCATCTACGCTACAATACGGTAGAGTAAGCCCTAAAGTATCGAGTCGATATCCCACAACCCCATTCTCACGCCTCTCATGCACCGGATATAACCTCTTGTTCCAACACCATATCCCAACCCTATCAATCAGCAATCGTCACATCACCACCAAATACTCCTCCTCTACCTTCACCTCGAAACTCCATCCAGCTCGAGCAAGAGAAAAGGAAAGGACCTCCAAAAATCCCGAGAATATCCTTTTTTTTTGTGTTTCTTAAAAAGAGGTCCATCTTGGACGACGTAATATGTACCCTTAGTATCCCCAATCCCAGCCCAAACAATCCCAATCCCAAGACAAAAAAATGAAAACCCCCGTTTCCCGTTTGCAAATATCCCTATTTCCCTATAATCCCAGATTTCCATGCCCCTTCCATTCTACTATACGTTTGTTTCTTTCCTCCTTCCCGCCTTCCCCAATTTTTCCGCCCATGCTGCCTGCTTTGCTTCACACCCACGTACTCCGCTTAACATGACAGCAACCCCCATCCATCCACTACGCACACCCAACACGCCCAGATAAAAGGAAGAAAAAGATCCACCTCCCAAGTAGTCACCATCCCATATTAAAAAGAGGCAAGCCTCCTCAGAGACCCAAGTCGGACAGTCAAGACACCCCCATCCAGCAAACGCAGCCAGAAAAAAAACAAGCCAAATCAAGACAGCAAGAGACCTACACCCCCGCCCATATCCAGGCCCAAACAAATAAAAACATGAGTCGACTCCCATATACCCCCCCACCATCCAGGTACGCAGTATGAAAATTCCAAGACACCAGATAGAGTAGAATCAAGTCTTCTTACACGCCAGCCTATCCCCAGACGCTGGCCTGCACGCCGAGCGAGCCCTTACCCCAGACGCCACCACCAGCGCCCTTACCCCATCCCATACCGCCGTTTCCGTTAGCGTTTCCATTACCGGCCTGTGCGTTGGCGGCGCCCTCCTTGGCATCCTCACCCTTCTCCTGCGCTGCTGGGGCACCGAAGCCGTAGCTCAGCGGGGAGGGGAGGGGGGTTGTGCGGCCCTTTTGGGCAGTTGCTTGGTTAGGTGCCGCGGTGGCGGTGGTGGTGGGAGTAGTGGTGCCGGTGGTAGCGGTGGAGTTGCTAGAGTTGGCAGTGGTTGCCGCTGGGCGGGTGCCGATGGGGGCGACGCTACCAGACTGGCCCTTAGCATTTGGAGGCGAGTTAGCAGCCGGGGATCCGCTTGCGCCGCGGTTCTCGAATGGGCTGGAGCGCTCCTCAGCTGGTGTGCCTACCGCGCCAGCGGCGGCGTCCTTGGGAGCCGGTGCCTCGAAGGCGAGGGGAGAGTGGCCGCGGCCGGGCTGAGCGGGGGTGGCCTGGCGGGTGACACCGTTTTCGTCGACGAAGGAGCCCTCGGGGAAGGTGGAGTCACCGTAGAGGGCGGAGCGCTGGCGGGCGATCAGGTCGCGGCGCGAGTCGTCGGACATGGTCGAAGGGGAGAGGGCGCGGTCAGGCTTGGTGCCAAAGGCAGAAAGTTCGGCGAGAGCGGCTGCAGAGGCGTCAGCGTGTATTCAATTGTGGTAAGGGTGGCTAGGGAAGGGAATAGGAGATGGGGGTGAGAAAAAGGGAGCGGTTATTGGCTGGCGGTAGGTGAAAGGGGTGTGAACAGAGAGAAGGGAGGCAGTGGCCCCTAAGAACAGGCCTAGGAGCACGCCCAGAGATGACAGAGATAAGAAAGACATGCGTGCACATTCGCCACAAAGGAACCCCGTAAGGAAACCGCCAAAAGCCAAAACCAGCCACCGTCTGTGAAGAAGAGGACGGAGGGGAAAAAAATGCCATTCCGATTATTCGAGAGAAGAGGGTGGCCTACTGCGGTTATACTGCTGCTCCTGGTGGTAGTTACGCAGCTCGCGCTCGCGCTGCGCCGCCATGCGCCTTTTCGCCTGTAGCACCTGCTCGGCCTCACTGGCGCCGCGAGCCGGCTGGTGTCGCTGCGTCGCGTAGAAGGACTGCAGGTTCGACGCCGAGAAGGAGCGCGCGTCGCCGCTGAACTCGTTACCGCCGGCGCCTCCGCCTACGGAGTTGTGGCGTGGTGGTCCAGCTGCAGGAGGGGTTAGTATGTGGTTCTTGTGGTAGACAGGGGGGAGGAAGCAAGGGGCACGCAAGGGGCACGCACAGTATTGATCGGGGAAGGAGCGCGCGGGTGCGCCGAGGGGCACGGAGTCCCGACGGGCTGGGGCGCTGAAGGCCTTCCCGCTCTTGAAGAGGTTCTCGATCGCACGGTCAACCTCTGGTATAGTATTAGCCCCTGAACTTTATTCCGAAATGATATGATGATTCCGTCTCGCAGCACAACAGCCAATACGCCTTGTATGCCGTATCCGACCATCTGCTGCGCCGTAACCGTTCCGGTAATATTTTTTCCATCGGGTATATTGTGTTGTGTAGGGGTCTTGGGGTGTTGCAAACGTACCCTCTAGTTGTGAGCTAAATGCGGTCGAGTCCTCGCGCGGCGCGACGGAGCTGGCGCCTATAGAGCAATATAGGTCAGCGATATGATCCCTCTCGGCGAACTGGAGGGGCGGCAGGGCGGTGGTCCTTCCTTACCTGATCTCGCGGGAGGGGTCTGGTGTTCCCAGGTGGCCTGACCGGCGGCGGTGGCTGGCCACTGTTGGTTATCGTAGTAAGACATAGCCGAACGGGAGGGACGGAGACGGAAGCGCGCGCGCGGGAGATTGAGGTTGAGGTTGGTGGGAGGTGACGGTAGGTCGACGTTCGGAGATTCGAGGGAGAGAGGACGGAGAGGTAGAAGAGAGGGAGAGAGAGAGAGAGGACAAGAGAAGATCGGATAGAGGAGTCGTCGGAGGATAACGACGAGACAAGGTCACGTTTTGGTTGGTTGGCTTGATTATAATATTCGGAGGGGGGGGAGGAGTAGAAGAAGGGGGGAAGCGGAAATAGAAGAAAAATGTTTGGGCGGTGGTGTTGAATTGCGGAGAGCGGGAATGAGCGCGAGAGCGAGAACGGATAAGTGTGGTGGGCACACGGTTTTTTTTTGGTGTACAGGTTGGAATGAACGTTGCAAGTTTTTGGACTTACCGAGATTGAACGA
>LNAS01000266.1:0-28818 GCA_001630605.1 Pseudogymnoascus pannorum | reverse complement strand
GGGGAGAATTGGGGGAATGAGGGAATGAAGAATGGGGGTGTGAATGTAGTTGAGATGTACTGTAGAAGGGTATGATAGGGTATGTAATAGGTTGTGAAGGGAGTAGATTATAGGGTAAGGAAGGTGAAAGTGGGTGTAATTTGAGGTAGAATGGTGTTGAGTAAAGTGGTTAGTGGGTGGGTGTGTGTATAACAGAGGAGAAAATAAAGGCGGCAGTGGGAGGTAGTAGGGGGTGAATGTAGAGAGGGAGAGAGTGACAGTGAGTGAGTGGGTGTAGTGACAGTAGGGAGATGAGAGGCATTTAAGGTCGCGTGTGGCCAATGGGAGTATTAGGATTATTCATTTATAAGTATTCATTATTGGTTGTATCTACTTGGTTCACTTGGTTTATTGAGTGATTGAGAGAGGGAGAGATGGGCGGCGGAGAGGAGAGGAAGGAGAAGGGGTGTGAATAACAAAAGAAGGAAGCAAAGAAGAAGCAACGAAGCAAAGAAGCAAAGACGATGGTGAGCGAGCGGGAGGACGGAGAGCGGGTGTGTGTGTAGTAATATAACGCAATATAGTATAGAAAATCAGTGAAGAAGTCACATACAAAATAGATGATGAGCTCAGAATGGGGTGTATGTAATATAATGCGCTGACAATGAAGTGTTGCCCAATGCCCAACTACCAAAAAGACAGATAGATGGACAAGCCTTGGGGGGGTGAATATAGCAAAGAACTACCATTGCCAAATGAACCAAGTCAAACCACCAAGAACTCCCTTCCACCCACAACCCAGCCCGAAGAGGGTGTGCATTTAACAAACTGACCAGAGTAAAGCCACACACACACGCCCACAAGTGAATCCCCATCCATCCCTAAACAGCAACTCAACTTCACCTTCATCCTCAATACAGTCACTGCCGGATAGTATCTCCTCTCCCCCTCCATCCCCCGCCATCACCACCGCCAAACAAGCAGCTCCCTCACACTCCCATATTCCCGCAACCCCCTCTCAATCCCCCATCGGGAAGGTCTCTCTCTCACCCTCCAAAATCACACCCCTCCTGTCCCTCACCATACACACACACCCGCCAAGCCACACCACCCTCTACGAAAAAGGACCGTCTCAGAAGTCACTATACTTCTTTCGCTCTATATTACAGTGATAGTAGAGGTATATGTACTTATCTAAGTGCAATCCTACCTCGCAGCACCATCTCGCACACCCACCACTAAGAGACACGACCGCACTAGCTAAGTCCGAGTAGCGCCGCCTGGATAGATGTGGATGGATGGGGTATAGCGCGGATGAGATGGGCACGGGCAGTTAGTTTTGTGGAATACGCTGCTGTGGTGGTGGTAGTAAGTATGTAAATAGCCGCGCTTTCCCCGATGAACGGACCATGGAGTAGCTAGAGAGGTTACTCTCGGGGAAGAGAGATGATGAGAGGGTCTTGGTATTATTACTATCGCTGTCGGGGGTATTGATGCCGAGACGGATAGGAGGGGATTAACGATACGCGGCAAGCTGGACGGATTAATACACCACAATACGGCACAGGAGAGCAGGGCAAACTAGAGCACAGTTCGCCGCATGAACAGGCAGGCGGGCGGACGGACGGGAAATGCACGAATGTACATATACTGCAGTACAGTGCAGTTCGCAGGCGGAGACGTAGACGCACGGCCCATGCGTTCTTCACGGGACTTGTACGATGGGGAAGATGGGGTAGGTAGTATTGGAGTTGGACAGGATGGGCGTTTTGACTATGTGAGGTGGTGTTTAGTTGGCGATGAAGCGTGTTTGAGTGAAGTGAGGTGATGCGATGGTGAGTGGACACCGTGAGGATACTCAATGGTTGACAGACGTTGGCATAAGTAAGCACGACCAGACAATGCCCTCCGGATGGTCAAACACCAAATACCTCATGCCAGACGACGGTGAAGGGTATCATAATTCATAAACAGCCTGCAAGTATATCTCTCTGCAAACTAAACGCCCCATCCCATATCATCCCTGTTCCATCCGATCCAGTTCTGTCCAGCACAAACCAAAGTCAAAAATCAACCCACATTCCCACCCCAAAAGTTCAACCACGCGCCAGGATCCAGTCGAAGGCCAAAATTTCCCTCACTCCTCTTCCACCACCACCACCTCACTTCACTCCACCACCACCACCTCACTTCACTCCCCTTAAACCTCATCACAAAACCTCTCCTTCCCCAACTCCTCCTCCACTACCCTCCCCCTCCCCCTATCTCCTCTCGCCTCAACCTCCAACCTTCTCCCCCACCCCCTAACCCACCACCCCGCCCACACCTCCAGCACGCTCCCCAGCACAACAACAACAACCACAACAAGCGGTCCTATCGCCGCGTCCGCGCATCGCGTCCAGATTATTCCCTGTGCGGGCGTGCCGGGTATGTTAGCTGTGCAGCGGGCGGGGGCGCGGGCAAGGGAGGCGAGGAGTAAGAGGCGGGGTGGGAGGGAGAGGAGGGCATCAAGGAGGAGGGTTGTTGAGAGGATGTGGGTTGGTAGGGGTGATTCCTGGGAGGATGTTAGCCGTGCTTTTTCTCCGCGAGTGCGAGAGTGATTGCGGGGGATGTAGGGCTGAACGACGAGCAGGGGGGCATGACAGGGGACGAGGAGAGGGATGGCGATGAGGACGAGAGAGAGAGTAATAAGACGAGACTACACACCTTAACAGCACCCCATATCCCAAGCAAACACGGCAGTATCAGCACCTGCAAGTAAATCGCATACGCCTTCGCGAGCCCCCACACCGGGTACAGCAGCGGCGAGGGTATATGTGGGAGAAGCAGCGTCGTGAGAACACTAGTTAGGAGGAGTAGGTCTGCGGCAAGAAGGGTGACGAGGCTGTGGGAGGTGTGTTAGATGAGTATGTCTGTAGGAGAATGGAGGGGGGTGGTAGTCGGGATGAGGAGGTGAGTGAGAGAGACGAACCGTTCTTTAGATAGCGAGGGCCAGCGCCATGGTGAAGGAGATGGATCTCGTGAGGAGGCCATGATATTCTTGACCTTTTTTCCTATCGCGCCTGGGTATTGTGGTGGGTTGGGTTGGGTTTTATTGTATCCTCCCACGTCATGCAGTCCCAACTGCGCGTAATCCACTTTTTCTCACTCACTCAACTCTCACTCTCACTTCCGTCAACACCACAGTCAATCAATCAATCGACCCTTCAAAGACTCAAAATAAAAAAGCAGCAGCTATCACAGCCAGCTCGTCCCACTATCAGCGGCTGCAGGAAGATAAAACTTCGCCCACCCTCGCCGGTGGGACGCAACCTCTGTTATAAGCTTTTGCGCCGGGAGGAGGTTGGCGCGGGTGAGACACCCAGCTCGGCCAGACGTTCTCTTCGCGGTGAGTCGTTTAGTGACGTAGCAGCCTCCGTCGTTTGTCCGTTTGATCCGCGACGAAAACGGTCGCGCCACCACCTCGATCGGAGATTCTTTGCCGATAAGAGGTGTGCAGTGATGTATGTGGTGGTGGTGTTATTGCGTTGTAGTGTAGTTACTTTGGCGAGGTGAGAAATGTTGTTTGTCGAGATGAAGTGAGGGTGAAGATGAAGCTTCCAGCGCCGTCGCGGAAGTGTGTAGTTGAAGCTCAGTAGCTCGAGAGAGTAGGTGACGGAGTGATATAGACAGGCAGACAGAGAAACCGGGGATCCGACAAGCGGAGACGTCGGCCGGCACTGGAGGTCTCGACGTATGTATATGGTCATACAACACGCACCAACGAACCGCACTGCCGGGATCTTCGGATCGAATGGGATCAGAGGGTCGATGATAGAGGTAGAGCTTTAGTAATATATGTACAGTTACTTGGCTATGTAGTAGATATATATGTCAACCTCGACGTCGATCGTGGCGTTTCTCGTATCCGCTCCGACTTTCTGCGTGCGTTTCTTGTTCTCGTTCTCGTTCGGTGGGTACCGTCGTATATATATGTATGTATAGATATACTTCGTATATAGTAGTGGCCCATCCGAATATCCAGCCCTATGAGTGAGTAAGTACCATACAAACAAATGTACACCGAAGATCGAGTCCGCTTCGTCTTTTCCCGCCGTCAAAGTCAAACCACGCCGACACTTGACACCACCAGCAGCGGCAGCGGCAACAGGATGTCTAAATAATCAAAACTATTTCCCTTCCACTTCGCTCCACACATTGAGTAATCAGCCAGCATCGTCTAATGCAGCCCATCCCAAGCCTTCGCGCCGACCGACCTTACCAACACACCTCACGCCCACAGTGCCACAGGAACAACACCACTACCAACGCCACCCAACCCCCCTCACCGTGTGAATCATCACCTAGATGACCAATCCCTCGCTCACCTCCCCTCACCTTACTGCAGCGTCAGCAATACTCTAAACCTCACTTACCTCACCACACCTTACATAGAGCTATGTAATGCAAGGTTTGTAACGAGCGTCTATACAGGCTCTCCTCGCATTGTCCTTGTACAGCACAACAGAGTACTGTACAATACCTCCTTACTCACCAACATACTCCCCTACTCCCCTACTACTCACACACAGATATATCCATCCATACCCATCCTATCCATTCCATCCCGTGCATCACAGCGTACACACAGTATGTAACTATACATACAGTACATGCATGCATGCACCCCCCTCATCACTGCCGAAGCTCCCGCGCATCCGGAGGGAAGCAAGCTACCCTAGCGCAGCGATGTGCATCGGCTGCCGCGAGCGCCGTGCACATCACCCAAGCACCAGCGCCCATCACCCACCCGGAGCCCATCGTCACACCAAAGCCAAAACCAAGGTGAGGATCCGTCAATTAATCGCGGTATGTATATCAGCGGGTCGTAGGTTCCGTGCCGTGATCCCGAGCTAGCAGATCACGTGGATGGGTTCTTGTATACCAGTCCCGTTCATATATATTTTATAGCAAAAACGTGTAATTATGCAAATATGTAAAGACGGTATAAAATCAATAATTGTGCGTGCTATGGGACAAATATCTGATTGATGGAAAGCACGTGATATCCCATCCAACCAACAGCCCACCCCCTTGCATCCCAGCATCCCATGTGTAAGAGTACGAGACCGACCCGAGCGGATGAGCTTGGCGCCGAAGGGGAGGCGAAGGTAAGGGGGGGATGAAATGCGACGCAGCGACCTGGTGTGGGGAATTCTCTCAATTCCTCGTATAATTGAACGCGTCAGAGGTGGGTATATATGTATATACGAATGCAGTTCGAATAGACGAGAGCTGGAAGGAATGGAAGGAACGAAAGGAAAGAAGTAAGCGAAGCGAAGCGACGACGGGTTAGAAAACAAAGTCAGATAAAGCGTGTGATATCTGAGTAATAGAAAGAAATGTCAAAGCGAGGTTCGCAGAACCGTATCATATCAGATCAGCCTAGCTGGCCTAGCTGGCCTAGCCCGACGCCACTGCCGCCGTCTAGAGGGACCTGGGATCGGTGCGGGGATCGCGAGGGGGCCGGGTTGGAAGGCGAGGGATTGGCTTACCGCGGTGTGGTGATGGTGGTCATGATCGGGACCGTGCGATAAAATGAGATGAGATGAGATGGCGATGGCGGCTGCTGAGGCTGCTTACGTTGTCGCATGTGTGTCTGTGTATTATTACGTTGCTAGAGATTCCGTGCTAGTGCTTCATCTGATGCTATACTGTGTGTCTTGAAGATAGCTAGGCGGTGAGTCCCAAGGTCGACAGGATACAATGGCATGGCGACAACAATGCTGGACGCGGCGCGGGAGGTTAGGATTGAGGTATACAGTAAGCTGCGAGCGCGGAGGAGCGATCAGTCGTACGAATGAGGTAAGGGATAGTTCGCGCTGGCTGGTTGCGGAGACGACGACAGCGGGAGATTGACGTGGTGTGTGTGGTACGCCAAGAAGGAGGGATATGTAAGGTCAACCAGGGAGAGGGATATATAGTAGTTTAGGGAGCACAGCGTCGATTGCGCTGGTGAGGCCACGTGTGGAGTTGGTGGGCGATGGGGCGGTAATATGCGTGGATTGAAGGTCCGTCTTTGCTGTCTCGGAGGGCATGGGATGGTTTGTTTAAGCTCGCTCAGCTGATTCAGCTTTCTCGAGCCTTACATCTGTTCTCCATCCATAGTGAGACCTAGCAGTTGAAGTGATGAGGCGGCTGGCTAGGCTGGTGATTCGCTGGCCGGCAAACCCAGAGCGGTATTCCTTTCACTTCAACCCTCAAGACTCTTCCTCACCCCATTCTCCTGTCTGGAAGAAGTTGGAAAAGGCAAAAAAGAAAAAGCCTCCTGTGGACCAACCTGCTCGATTCTCCATTCACATCACCCTCCCTCCATTGAGCGGCACGGTAGAAATGCGGGTGTGTGTGGGGGAGGGGTTCAGGCTGATTGATAAGTGAGCGATTACGCCCCCTTTTACGGAATAGTTGACAGCTCGATTTCTCCCTCCTCTTCAGGCAGTTCGGGGGAAAAAAAGGTGCAGAGGGTGATTGGGGGATTGAGGGCTAGTTGCTGCTGCAGGTTGGGACAATAAGGAATATAGATGACAGATGCGAGCTTCCCGACCAAAGACGGCATGGCAGACACATGATGGGGGTTTGTGTTCTACGTGCCGAGAGAAGGGGGAGGATATATTTCGTTCTGGGTTACAAAGGGTTGCTTCTTTGGGGGAGAAATTGAAAAGGAGGAGCTGGGGGAAAGGGTGAGCGAGTGATGACCCGGAAGTAAGGGCTAGCCGCGTGTGTGCGTGTAGTGGTGGGTTGTTAGTGACTCTCGCCCGCCTTAATCACTGTGTATACAGTATGTGTCCATGTTCAAGTGCGTGCATGTGGCCTGGCTTAACTGGTGCATAAGGAGAGCGAATTTGAAGCTTGAAAGAAAGAGAGTCGTTGGTCATGGGATGCGGGGAGGGGAAGGGGTTGCTGACGAAGAGAATGACGAGAAATAGATGTAATCCGGGGATTTAATAAAGAAACGAGAGGAATTGGATTGGAGGGGTTAGTTAAGTATTTAATGTGGGCAATTTAGAGGTAATTTGGTGGTGTCGTATGTTTGTTATTGTCATAGTCGTATGGTCGTGTCGTATATTACTTGTGGAGTGAGTGGTATGGGTGTGTATATGGGGGTGTGGAGGGAAAGCAAGGAATTGGGGGGTGGAACGAAAGAAGGGGTGGAAGGAGTGGAAGGGGTGGGCGTGGAAGAGGTGTATGGAAGGGGTGGAAAGGGTGGAAGGCGGCAGGGTGGATATAGTGGGATAGTGGATAAGTTTAGAAAAATAAGGTACATCTAGTTGAGGGAAGGGGTCCACCAAGGGCCATCGATCAATCGGTCATCGGTCATCTTGGTGTCTGGGAAGGGAATACAGTAGGGAACGATGTGTGGATGGTGGATGGTGGACCCTGAAGTACCTTCTCTAAACAGGAAGTGTGTTGGAGGTACCTGGATTTTTGAATGTCAGACAAAGGTGCGGCTGTAATTTCTTTTTTATGGTGTTATGTGAATAGTAGAGACGTGATATACGGGAGTATCAAATAGCACAGAGTAGTAAAAAGTACATAGTGCGGTATATAGTATATATAGTATGGCGGGAAAAACAGTAGGCAGGGGATAATAAATGGGGGAATAACTAGATGATTACACTCTCTACACTCTCCATACTCTCTAATCATCAATCATATATGCTCGGTGCGGGACTAGTACCGCCGTATGTAGTATATCACCGACAGTATATCACCGGCAGTAGACAGTATATATATCGATCGATAATAGCGAGTCAGATATGCACATCAAACTGCAGAAAACATGGTGCATATCACAACGCGGCACGGCACAGTAGAACAGAGAAGAGCAGAGCAGTCAAATTGACGCCGGTTCAGCTGTACTGGAACTGTGTTTTAGATATTAGTGAATGCAGTGGTGTATACTATACTATATATATGTATGCTGCACTCCACACCTGCACGACCTCACACAGCGCACGATTCACATACAAAAGTAGGGAGATAGGAGGATAGTTGGAAGTATAGCATGGTATACATCAGATACCACAGAACATAGACGTGGAGGACAGGTACTTCTGGCCACTAACACCAGCCATTGACTGACAATAGCCGCCTCTCTTCTATCGGCTATACAATATAAACACATTAGAGAAGACGAGTGAAGGGGAAGTAAAGTACTGTATATATATGATAGGTGTAGAAGTGGTGATAGACCAGCAGTTACCGGTGTTGGTGATGGTGATGGTAGTGATGGTGATAGTACTTACATGGTCAGGTCCCGACCATAAAAAGTGACTTTTTCTTCTATACAAAATACTAATGTGAACCATGTACACTACTAGCGAAGATACCTACCACTACCATCACAACTCGAACAAAAAGAAGGCTCACCCGTCTTTATTGATAATGTACTGTGCATACCTCGCATTATACAGTCCATACTTCACATTGTACACTGTGCTGCACTCACTCCATCCTCCTGTTCTGCACTCTGTAGATGTTGAGTTTGGATAAAAACCCATTGATTGATTCCTCCTAACTCTAAACTACCTTCCTCTCCCCTCCCTACTGCCCCCGAAATACCCCCCCATAAAACAAATAATATTTCCTCTCGCCGATCCACTCAAAAAAAAAGCACGCCTCAGAACTGCCAAAGACGCACAAGGCATGACGGTCGGCGGCAGACTGATAACGGACAAGGGAACTTTCTTTCTCCTGTTCTGTTCTGCCTGGTCGTTCTGCCTATATACTGCGCAGTAAGTATAGTCAGTACCTGCCTACCTGCCTACCTGCCTACCTATTCTACCTGCCTGTCTGCCTACATTTCCTACCTGGCCTACTCCTCTACTACTCTGCACTACTACACTACACTAAAGTAAACTACTCTACTCTACGCTTATCCACCCACCACACCCTTTTTTTGTGCCTCTCTCTTTCCTAGAAGGGCCACTTTGTTGATCGTCCCGTATTCAGCCCCCCGGCTTCCTGCAATCAACCCACGCAACCCACGACAGACCACTCTACTCTCGACTACCCACGTCCACCCTCGACTGCCCACGACCATCCCCGACTACTCTCGACTATTTCCCGATCTACCTACACCAATACCGCTCCCAGCGTCGACAATTAGCTCTGCCAATAGTTCACGAATCTGGCTTGACTGCACTTCACGTCCTAGTCGCCCTTTATAGGCCTTTTTTGTCGCTGGTCGCGCGTATACCTTTTTGTCGTCCCTCGTCNGCCCGCCTCTCGATCCTCTTTCTTTCTCGAAACTTGGACCTGCCATAAATTCCAAGCTCTGCGAATACAACCAACCCTTTTTTCTCCACGGCAGTCTCCATTACACTCTGCCCAGGGGGACATTCCAATTTGATGGAGGGTCAGTCCATCAAGGGCCAATCTCAACATCAATATCATTCCTCGCAGTGGTCAAGGCTTGTCCGGCGAAACACTCTGGCAATCTCCGCTGCACCTCTCCCTCCTGCTCCTGCAACTCTGATCCAGCCGTCTCCACAACTCTCGACAACAATCGAAACCTTCCCTGACCTTCTCCCACAACAGACGTCGTCGTACCAGGCGCAGCTCGCACAATACAACAAGCTCATCACGTCTGGACGTGCTACGAGGGTGCATTCCTCACCTCTGCCCCCCCTGCTGTCTACACAGCACATCCAGGCCGTGCCGCGCTCCGGTACGACGTCTGGCTACGAAAACAGGCAACGAAGACGAAGCACATCGAGACTCGGTCATGGGAATAAGAAACCAAGCACTACTGGAAACGGCGAGCGCCCGCTCATAGCAGCAGAACAAACCCTCGCCACCATGGGTCCCAAGAAAGCAGACGCCCCGAAGCACCAGCTGCCGAGACCACAGCCTCTACACCAGCACTCAGTGCTCACCCAGCAGTCGAGCTCTGTGCCTACAACGCCACACCAGCGCGCCCGGAAATTCTCGACAGCCTCGAGAGAGCCCTCCCCGATTCCGGCACCGAGCCACTCTCCACGATCTGCTTACTCCGAGACGAGTTCTGCGTTCCCCACATACCGTTCGCTGCCCTCGAAATGGGTTCGATGCACGCACGAGACCGGGATGGCACACTCGAGGCGGCGAATGCCCTACAGCCTTGGTAGCGACAGGTTGGATCAGCCGAAGCAGTCGAGTATAAAGGCGAAATTGTCACCAGACGAAGACAAGAAGCTCACGGCGGACATGGAGAAGCTGTATGCCGAGCTGCTGCCCACCGACGAGAGCGAGGCCAAGAGGCAACGATTTGTACAAAAGTTGGAACATCTGCTGAATACGGAGTGGCCGGGCCACGATATAAAAGTTCATGTCTTTGGGTCATCGGGCAATCTACTTTGCACCGATGAATCTGACGGTATGTCTACAATTTGCCAATTGGCTACGCAGCGTAAGGCTAACAGGAGTAGTTGATATCTGCATTACAACCGAGTGGAAGGAGCTCGAACGAGTTTGCATGCTCGCTGATTTACTGTATCGAAGTAAGTTTTAGACTCGAACCCCTGTAGCGGGACAGCGCTGATCTTTGTCAGGTGGAATGACGAAAGTCAACTGCGTCTCGACAGCAAAGGTACCAATCGTGAAGATCTGGGACCCGGAACTCGGCCTTGCGTGCGACATGAATGTGAACAACACATTGGCGTTGGAAAATACGCGAATGATCAAGACCTACGTGCAGGTAGACCATCGAGTACGGCCTCTTGCGATGATTATAAAACATTGGACGAAGAGGAGGATACTTAATGATGCGGGTGAGAGCTACTGATCTTCATTCTGGATCTTATTTGCTGACAATAACTAGCTTATGGTGGTACCCTGAGCTCGTATACATGGATATGCATGATCATCAACTTCCTCCAACTACAAGATCCGCCAGTCGTTCCGGTTCTTCATCAACGCCAGCACCAGCGATTGCCTCAGGCCGATGGACATGAAAGCGCATTTGCCGACGACGTGGAGGCATTACAGGAATGCGGCAAGTCCAGCAAGCAGAGCTTAGGGGAGCTCCTGTTCAATTTTTTTCGGTTCTATGCTCACGAGCTTGACTACGACAAGCATGTGCTTTCCGTCAGGAGTGGGAAGCTAATATCGAAGCAAGAGAAGGGCTGGAACCTGGCAAATAACAACAGGTTATGTGTTGAGGAGCCATTTAACGTTGGACGAAATCTGGGGAACACTGCTGATGACTTCACATTCCGAGGCTTACATTTGGAGTTACGGCGAGCCTTCGATCTGATCGCCGAGACGAAGTTGGATGAGTGCTGCGAGCAATACGTGTTCCCCAAGGAGGAAGAGAGGGTATGGGAGAAGCCGACTGCTTCTCGCCCAGTTGTTGTGCGGAGTGTGTCTCAGTCCAGAGGTGGTGGCCGTGGTGGGGGAAATGGTGGACGTGGTCGAAATAACAACCACAACAGGAACAACCAAGGGGGGCGTCGGGCATCGAGTGCAACGTATGATGGCAACAATGGCTATCCTCCGTTAGCCACGCCCCAAGGATTGTCGCCCAGCGAAACCTGGATTCAAAATCAACAAGCGCAGTTGCAGCTTCATGAGCTGTACATGACTTTGGAGGCACAAAAAGACAACCTTCTCAGGCTCCAGCTGTACAGCCAAGAGCAAAACTATGCGCAGGGCCAACAGCGTATGGAGGCGTTTGCTCAAACGCAGAGGTTGCAGCCGAACGCTCCGGTTACATCACAACAAGCCGCCGACAGGAATCGCGGCATGTCGTTCGATAATCCCCCGTTAACT
Organism: Pseudogymnoascus pannorum; assembly: GCA_001630605.1. Classification (NCBI taxonomy): domain Eukaryota; kingdom Fungi; phylum Ascomycota; class Leotiomycetes; order Thelebolales; family Thelebolaceae; genus Pseudogymnoascus; species Pseudogymnoascus pannorum. The sequence continues at coordinate 17,049 of LNAS01000266.1, read as the reverse complement.
GCACCGCTGTACTACTACCCCTCTGTCTCCTTCCAGTACCCCACCGGATTTGGGCCACAGCCGGTTCCGAGCACATACCCCTCATCCCCCGCAATTCAATCTGCTGTGCCAGAATTGCGACGCAGCCTCCACAGGTCAAGTGTGACAAGCGGGTCGGGGCCTGGTGGTGCGGCATCGAATAGCTCAGCCAGGTCTCACTCCACACCTGCTGCTCGCACAACCTTGTCGCCTATCCTCACGCAGTATGCGATGGAAGGACAGCAATCGTATCCACAGTTGCACCCCGGTGACATTACGTCTCATCCTCCAAGTGCGAATGAGAACGGCAGGCCCGGGTTCGACACCGATTCGGTGATTAGCCGAGCGGACTCGCTGCCAGCTGGCGGGTTTGAAAAGGACTACAAGGGCTATGGACTGCATGGGGCGATAACTTACCAGAACCCCATGGAATCGAATTTCCATTCCACAGTATCTGCGTCGCCAGTTCACCGCAGGCTCTCCACAGAGCAATTTCCCCAGGCAATCCTCGAGCGCTTGCGCCGTACTTCGAGGTCACCATCGCCTCTTGGGCGGGATCGCGGATACACCACGGGAGCGAAACCCATCCCTGCTACGTATGGCGGGGTTCCCCATGCTATGTCAAATTCAAATGTACGGAGCTTGAATGAGCTATCGCCTCTGGTTGTGAATGGATCCTTCTCGATACCTCACTCGCGCACGTCGGGCGCACCGTCATCTGCTGGTGGAAGCTCTTCCGAGGATCAATATCACGACGCGTTAGGTGGATCCATTGATTCGTTGTATCTAACACCTCAAGATGCCGATGGCAGGAATCTACAGCTCCCGCAGAATTCGGGTCTCGCGGTTTCGGTGCCGGCTAGGAATAGGGCCGATAGGGATCCATCGCCGTCATCTCGGCAGAAGCAAAGACCTGCCGCGGATACTCGTCTCGGTACCCCGTCGACTTCCAACTTTGCGCCGTCTTCGGCCCAAAGCTACAGCCATGCAACCCAAACAGGCGCTCTGTCCCCAGGCACTTCAATACCCGCCCAACCCTCTTCCCCCAATGGCCGCACCCGACCATCCAGGTCGCAAGGCACGGGAATGTCGCCATTGGACCTAGGCCCGCAGAAGTCGGACGCCCTGCGCGACGTCCCGCATCTCTCCCCAGTTTTTGAGACACGCTCGCCCTCGCCGAACGCGAGCCGCAAAGTCGAGTCGACATCTGCGTTTCCGCCGCCATCACCACTGCGCGAGAGCGCAGGGTCGTTGGGGAATTCCGTACGTAACCCATCGCCGCTTGTAAATGGGAAGAAGGGGGCAGGAATGACGAATGGGCATATGCGCGGTGCGAAAAGCGAGGGTGGTGCCGTAGGAACATGGCAGCAGATACAGAAGGGAAAGCGGAGGGTCCAGGATGGGATTAGCAGGAGCGGGAATGCAGAGGCGGAGGAGCTGCCGAAATTCGAGGCCGATAGGAAAGGGGGGTAGTTTATAGGCGTGCTGTATTGTGATGCGATGTATATGGGCTTTCTCTGGATATTATGGGACGGACAGAACCCGGACTGCTTGCTGAGGCTTTCCAGATGGGGGAATAGGGTGCGGGGCATCGAGCCCCCATCGCTTTGTGTGAGTAGGAAATGAGAAGCCCCCCCGCGCGCGCCACGGGCCCTCGCGGATGATGGGGGGGGGATTATGGGGAAATGGGAAACTACCCACACCTTTGTACTAGATTTGGAATTGGGAAGGATAAGATAAACGGAGCGTCTTTTTTATAGGGAAAAGGAAAGGGGGAAGGTTCGGTAGCGGCGCCTTCCGGCCTCATGATGCAAAAAAGTAATTCCCAGGTTTTTTTTAGTACAGCATGAACAGAGAAAAAAAAACAGGAAATGAAAAATTCGCAACTAAAAAAAAGGCCATCTCCAGACCAGACCAGAACGGAGGATGAAATAGAGGGCAATAGGTTCATGAATCTTAAATCTCTCTCCTCATTTTATTTTTGCTTTTTGAGCAAACGGGTAAAAGGAACAGGAGCAAGTCATGCACGCACTCGATGATTTGAGACGAATGACTTTTCAAAAATACAGGGCAGGTACCAAAAATGGGTTTGGGCATTTTTTTTTTGGTCTATTATTTTCTACGCCCCCCTTTTTTTTTGGGTGGGGACTTCCTCTACGTATGTCGGTTTTGCATGTATATATCTCTGCGGCATGGGTGGTGTTTTTGAGCCTTTTTAGGGAGGGGGGAGGTCTTGTCTGTCTGAGGGTCCGCCTTTTGCTATATGCCTCTGGGTTTGGATTGGGGGTTTGGATTTGGTTTGGGAGGGGGTTGAGTATAAACTGCGTGTCTTATGGGTGTGATGTGATGATGTGTGTGGATATGGGGATATGAGGAGGGAGGCATGGGGTGCGTGATGGCGGGGAAGAGCTGGGAAAGAAGAGGGAGGATGGGAGGATGGGTGGGCTATCAGGCATATTGATGTAGACTAAAGACAGATGAGTGTCAGCAAACGATCAAACGATGAGACTCTGGCAATTCCAAAATAGTTTTCTAGGTAAGACAGTACTTGGACAATATTAGGCTACGGCTAATTGTATTTGTATATAGGAACTGTACTATTGATGACGCCTGGCGCTGGTGGTATAGGGTTAAATACTCCCCAGGCCTCAGTCATGATCCGGACTGAGGTCTGGTGGAATAGAAATACTGAACTACAAATGCACCACCGGATGAGGAGGCCGGGTTAGGAGCATCACATCCGCATACTTCGGCTATTTGCCAAAAATGCTAAGGTGGATAAGATGATTCTGCTGAACCTGTCACTATTGCTGGGCTCTTGTCACCGGTTTAATTGTCACTGCTGTTCCTGTTGCTTGTTGTCACTATATGTTGGTGTCACCGAATGTAAAGCGCTCTGTTGCCAAACGTGACTGCTTCCCGACAATGAGGTTTCCATGGTCAGCCTCCTGCTCCCTTCTCCGGTAATATGCCAGAGATACCTTGATATGTTTCTGGCTTGACGACCTATCTACCAACGAGATGAGGCTGCGGGTAGCTGGGGGAAGGACAGCCAACTGCTTGTTACAAGCATCCTTATAGATAACTACGTTTTTGAAAATCTGGAGGACACTATCTTCAAGCTTGGCAGTCGCGGACGATATAGTGATACGCCAGCTACGAGGTAGAAAACGGCTGATGCCGACGTGGGATGCAAAATAATCCGACTGGTTTGGCACATATAATACGGGATCATTTCTCACATGAAGGAGACGAACTCCGTATCGGAATCAGTGAGATTGGTTCTTCCAACCAGATATCGGCGGGAAGCTTCATCTTTGCTAACATACATGGTATTAATAGTAGACATGAGCTAGCTATTTACCAGCCTGGCACCGAGCTTGGCATCATTCTCGCCGAGTATACTGAATCCTGGGTTAAATACACTCAGGACGGCAGGAATCCTGTGATACCGACCAACGACCTCAAGGACGAGGAAATGTTGGTTTTGCACGTACTCGTCGACTTTGAACTCGGAGACACAGCGAAGATGTACTTGTATTCTATTCGGCAGTATTTCGTGCGATAGAAGAAAAGGTAGGTACAGGGGCTATTGGGTAGAGGGGTACAGCAATAATGGGGCGAGGGCGACGACAATAAAGTGCGGTGGTGACAGGAAGGCGATGGTGGTAGAAGGGTGGTGGAGGCGGCTAGACGACAGTGACGGGAGTTGTGGCCATAGTTAGCATAGTAAGATGAGGATTCCAAACTGCTTGGATAGGACAGGTACTGTTGATTTTAACATGAGTACTTTTTGAGCTTGTGCTTGGTATCGAATACCTGGTCAAACTCTTGTACCCACTGAAGTTAATACAGGTATATAGAGGGAGAGAGATGAAATAAATATTCTATGACTTTTAGCACGGCTTCGCCTCGAGATCGGAAACAACACCTGCAGCCTGTCAAAATATATATCTATTTATAATTTCCCTCTCTTATATAGTCTAAAAATATCATCCCCCTCTCTACAACTTCCCCCCAGCCCTCCTTCTCTCCTCCTTCTCTTTATCCCTCAACATCCTCCTCAAAATCTTCCCACTCGGACTCTTCGGAATAATATCTATAAACTCAATACCACCTGCCAACCACTTATATCGACTCTTATTCGCCTCCACATACTTTGCAATATCACGCTTAACAATCTTATCATTCTCCTCGATCGATACGCTCGTCGACTTAACTATATACGCGCGTGGAACCTCCCCCGCGCGATCAGACGGCACAGGAATAACAGCGGCATCCGCAACAGAAGGATGCGAGAGGAGTAGTGCCTCCAACTCAGCGGGTGCAACTTGGTGGCCCTGGTCAAGTTAGACGTGGACGGTGATTATGTCAGCAAGTACAGGGGCCTTACATTGACCTTGATGAGCTCTTTAATCCGCTCCGTGATAGTAATATGCTCATTCCCAGTATTCGGCGAGACAGACACGATCGCCACATCTCCCGTACGAATCCAGCGTCCCTTCCCATCCGTATCAGGGAGGAAAGTCTCCGCGTTCGCCTCGGGGTTATTGAGGTATCCCAGCACGACGGAGTGGGATTGAACAAGCAGCTCGCCCTCCTCATTATACGCTGTCACCTCGGAGCCATCCGGGCGAACAATCTTGACTGTGAAGCCTGGGAGTAGATGACCTGAGGTGCCGAACCAGACATCCTCTTCTGTCGTGAGGCACACACCCGTGCAGGTCTCGGTCATGCCGTAGCCTTGCCGGATGATCCAGGTTGGGTGCAGTTTTGCGAGGTCGCGAGCCGTGGACTCGCCGAGGGGTGCGGCGCCGGTGAAGATCGAGCTCACGGAGGAGAGGTCGTAGCGAGAGGCGGTTTGGTGGGCGTTGATCAGGCCGATGACGATAGGTGGGACGATGAAGAGGACGTTCATCCTATATCTAAGTTTGGTAAGCTGCTATGTTCAGTTGAAGGGTGGATGGGGTGCAGCGCACTCTTGGATGGCCTGGAGGAAGGTCGTCAGCTCGAACTTGGGGAGCACGATGGTCTCGTCGCCGCGGAATGAGCCGGTTAGGCAGATGATTATAAGACCGTAAATGTGGGAGAATGGGAGAAGACCCAGAGCTACGTCTTGGCGTGATCCTCCGTTAGGCCCCTTCCCGGCGCGACCGAATTGCTCATGGAGGGTTATCTGGATGATGTTCGTGATGCAGTTGCGATGCGATATCATGACGGCTTTCTACGAACTGGTCAGGTATGGCGTTTTAAAATGGAAGGTCGCGACTTACTGGCAATCCGGAGGTTCCACTCGAAAAGCAGAGGAACGCGGTTTGTTTCTCGCCTTGGCCCGGCGCCCATTTTAATGGTTCAATGGCTGGCAAGTGCTTGCCCTGCTCAATGAGCTCCCCTACAGTCTTAAATGGTACCTTCTTGCCGCCTGTAAACACATCTGGCATATCCAGAATGTATACATGCTTTTCCGGGATCCCAACAGTTTTGGCCGCCTGGAGAGCACTTTCGAGGAGAGGGATGCAAGTCTGTGTCCTGAGTTAGTTTCTATGGCCTCGGCTGTAGCCAAACCGGGCCGGGGGGAGGCTCACAAAAATAGCCTTTGCGCCAGCAACTTTCAATTGGTATGCAAGTTCGGCTGCTGAGTATGCTGCATTGGCGGGTGAAGCGATTCCGTTAAGGTAATGGACCGCGAATGATACGGCTAGAGTATCGACCTGGGGAACGGCATGGGTCAGTTACAACCCGAAAGGCTTGTGAATACCGCGCAGTGAGCGACTATTGACACGTTTCGGGTATAACGCACAGTATTTAAGGTATATATGCCAATAACTTTCTCCCACTCTATGCCTTGGTTGACCTGGAAGCCCAGTTCTTGTTGGAGTGCCCTGGCAAGTGAGCCAATCCTGTCTTTCCACTCCAGTGACGTGTATGTCTTCCCTGACAAGCCACACGTGAAGGGATTTTTTGCCTGCTCATGCGGCACTGACCGGTACTTGTTATCGAGTACGAAATCCGGCAGCGAGATAGTGTCAGGAACGTCTGGTGTTCTGGGTTAGCCATTGGATCCTGATGGGTGGGAATGTCTACAGCCTTACCAGGCATTACCGGGGAGCTTGCCGGCGCTGTGAAGACCATCTTGGGCACGAGGTAATGAGATACAATAAGTATATTTATAAATGGCAATCTTGCAAAGAAGCAGCACAATGGTGGAACACACGACGAGCCCACTGGCGGTCTTTTGATATGAATGGAAGTACTCAGGACAGGCGAGGACAAACAGAAATGGCTGAAACAGAAAGACAGGTGTCACAGAAGGCCAAGAGTACAAAGCTGAAATATCAAGCAGCCATAGGAGGATGGAGTTTATATAGACTGTGGAGGTTATGGGGGGAATGCGGGGTTCTTCTTGGGATCCCCAAACCATCCCCACAGGATTCTCCGCCACCCGGTTGATCTAGGTTGCCGCAATCCCTTGATTAGGAAATTTGGAGCAATCCATGCCGAGGTGTTGAGCTAGACAAGAACAAAATAACATATCAACAAGAGAATATTGGTAGAAACACACTCAGCTCTATTAGGTAATATATATGTATGTACATGCACGAATGTATATATATGACTGCATACTACATAGTTTGGGTTACAGGTAATAAAATGGATGTGATGTAGAATCTGTAGATAATAAGACAAGAACCGAGGACCGAGAACTCTCATGGTCCGCCCCATCCATCTGCCGCTTGGAATTCCGAAATGTGGGGTTGGGGTTGTTAATTGTGCGATGTGCGACTCGCTCAGCTCAAAACAACGCACGGATCACCATACCCATGTGTTTTACTCCACACTACCTCTAGCTCCGGTCAAAGCTTCATCCGATCCCGACCTCCACACTTTGACTTGGGAGTTGGGCAATGCGGGATTACATACACTTATGATAGTCAAAAAAACACGCCATTATTGAGGCTGAATGTCCATAGAATAGTACAGTATACAAGAGCAGTGAGGGACGTTTTCTTTCAGAGTTCAGATAATATCTATTCTTCTCCTTTATAGCCTCCGGCTTTGTCTCTTCTGTTTCCCTCTGTATATCTCTTATATTCCCTTGTCTTCCCTTGCCTTATGTGCCAAATCTCCATTACACAATAGTGGTACCACCTGGACGGTGATTCAGGGCGGTTCATGGGGTGCCTAACAGTTATAGAGGGAGGCCGACGAGGCACAGGATATCAAGAGACGAACCATCAGGTTCTCTTAGTGTGTTACAGGCGTCTCCAGAGGGCCAATTGACACCAGTGGACTGCGAATACAGTTGAGATACTGACCTGTTGCTAAATATCGGATTCCTGCTTTGTTGGGTTTGTTATCTCCTCCAACCTGGCCGTTTTGTACTTACTATGTGTAGAAGAAGGTACGAATACCAGTTTCGTAGTTGAGACTAAGAGAGTACTTTGGTACGAAACATGGCGCCAAAAGGGCATTGTTACGTATTTGGTCCTGCGGACGATCCAGCTGAGAAAGAGATATCCGCTTCCTTCACCAATATCTCTGAAGACAATATCATAGGCTCCTCGAGGAGAAGAAAGCCGTCGGGCGGGGCAACTACTAGCGCCCCGGCTCGAACGAGCGAGTCCAATCACCTTGGACCTGAACAGAGATACCACGATCAGCTTGCGGAGGGAAAGAATAACTCCCAAGCTAGTATTGAAAGTACCTCAGCGGAACCATCAAGGGACGCACGTACTGCAAGAAAGAAAGGTTCCGAGTGGAAATCCGATGTGCTGAGAGCCGAGCGAGATTCTGACAGGGAACGTCCGGCAATTACAGACGATCCCGAATCCGTGATTGTAGTTGAGAGAGTACCAAAGCGGACCCAATCAAAGAAGATATTGAGTGAGCTTGCGGCGCTGGAGAATTCTATATGGACTTCACCCTCTACCGGATTCCACAACAGCCAAAGCAGCCTTGATGATTCACAATACACTTCACCTCTCTTAAATCAAACTCCACATCGGCAGCTTCAACAATCCTTTTATAAATCAACCCCACAGCTTTATCTTTCATCTTCTTTTCATCGATCTGAAAATATCTTGGAAGAGGAATCTAGTATGCTCCAAACACAAGACTCTTCTACACTTCTTCCATCAGCATCTTCTTTCAGCAGCACCTCACTCAATTCATCAAGTAGAATACCCCAATTATCGGACTCCACGGAAACGGCAACTTTACAAACCAGCACATCTACGGCCAGCCAACAAAATCAAGAAGCTCATATTCCGTTGACTACAGACATGGAAGATATGGCGGATGCCGGTGAGCTTCAAAGCATCGTAGTAGATTTGGATGGGGGGAGTAGCTCGGGGCTCTCAGATCTCGACTCGACTGACTTTAGTGACATTGAAGAACTCAATGCAACATTTAATTTGGGTTTTCACGAACCAGAACTGGCCGACACGCAGGAGCCAAATACCCCACTCACCACGTCTAGTTCAGCACGCCGGAGAAAGCTAACTTCGAAGGCTACACAAACGCGGCAGAGTAAAAACCCCAAGAAAACCCGTGCACGTTCCTTGAAAGGGAAGAACCTATTGCCAAAAACAGCAGTCTATGCGAAAACTGTCGCAAAAACATTGCCCTCGAAACCGAGGCAATCAAGGGCAGCCGGTTGGGCGTGTGGAAGGAAGAAAAACGTTGAAGGAGAGGAGGAGAGAGGAGATTTTCGACCCGAGACGGATTTGAGATTGGGGATGGTAAGTATCAATTCAACAGCCGGGAAATCAGGCTCTGACTGACACGAGAACAGGGCCTCCGAAACAGGTCGAAGCTCAAGGCACCAGTTCCCTTCGAGGACCAGATTATTGCTACAACGGACTTAATGCAAAGACCAGGCTCTAAGGCTGGAAAAATGGTTGCTTCTACCGAGACGCCTGGGAAAACTCGTGGTATGTTGGCAGCTCGTTATTTTGTGGATTCTTGTCATTTTCCATCCAGTCGGTCCCTATTCTTGCAGGTACTTCTCATTCTGCATCAAGCTGTAATATTGCATATTTTCATCTATATTGTGCCTACACATTGCTTTCATTGAGTGGTATTAAAGTCAGCATGAAGCAAAGCAAGTGCGCAATTCTATTCTCCAGCCACTTGGGCAGGGAGTCTCATATGCCTCGAGAATCTGGTATCCTCTTTAGGACTAGGTTGCATGACTGGGGCGCATAATTTAGCTAGGGTGGCATGGACCACTGACGCCGCGCTAACCCCTCAATGGGTTGATAAACCGGCAGAAAGCAGACGGGCAGCCGAAAAGGGGTGCGGTGTACCTCGTACCCGGCGTAATCCGAGAGCCTCACACAGACAGTATCAACACCCCACCATCTCGTCCATTTTTTGTGCATCCCACCTTCCCACGACTATTTTGTTCGTTTCTCTCCCTTTCCATCTTTCCCTTTCTCCTTCATATCTCCGTCTCTCGCTCCCGTCATTTCTCCCTGGTTTCTCACCAGTTTGAACCCGTTCCATCCTCTCCTCTATATCCTCTCATCTTTCATAGAGTGTAGTTCGTATCTATACGCTCTATATACATGTGATATATACATGTGATTTACTCTCATACTCTCACCTTTTGATCTCTCCTCCAACCCTTTTGCCGTATGGTGATGCGTTGTATCAGAGGCCATAACCAATCTAAAACCTTCTGGGTTATCAGATTTGATAACTTTCTTTGAGCATTGACTTTCTTCGAGCTCCTCAAACATTCTGTCCTCTTTCTATCCCTTGTTTCTACTGTCCTCCGTATTCTCTATATGTCCATCTTCTGGTTCTGTGCTGGTGCAAGAGTCCTCAACGATGGCTTACCTCAAAGGCGACGAGGAACTTGCATGGGAGCTTCAAAATAAGTTGAATGCTAACCCAAGGCGCTCAGCTACAAGATCTTTTGCAATCCCATCCAATATTCGGGGTCTGTCGCAAAAGAAGGATACTCCATCAGCACTTCGTACCCCCAGAAAGTCAAAGAAAGCGCCCCCCAGGACCACCGAGTATGCCGAGCCAAAACTTTCGCCGCATGACTCTGGATTTAGTGAGATTTCTTCCACAGATGAGGACCAAGCGCTGAGCGACTTTGCACCTCCCTCAAGCTCGTCATCCGATTCACTCCAAGAGTCTTCTGTCATATCTCCCTCTTCGCCCGAAGAAGATGCCGAGGAGGACATTGCCGAACCTTCCTCGCCCGAGGTTAGTATTCTTATGATGCCCTTGACCCACAGGTGCCATATCTGTGTATGCTCGCTTGTCTATTCAGGGACATTTAATAATCTTCATATTTTAGGTTGTTCCCCAGAGGGAGAGAAAGCCTTACCGCTACTTTGGCACCAATATTACCGTAGAGGAGGCAGATGCCAGGTCTGACCCTCCCGTAGGCCCCGAACTGCGTGAACTCGCCCAAGATGCATGGTCTAAGGGTCACATTGCAAAAAGATGGAACCCAGAAGTCGCCCGACGTGTAGACGGAATATGGATGGCTCCAGATAAGTGTGATAGGTATGTCACCCGTGCTTCTATTATCCATGTTTTCTAACATTACATAGCTGCCGGGCCAATAAATTCATTGGCTGTGATAGAGCATATCCATGCTGTATGTGTGTCAAGAAGGGATATCAGTGCAATATGAGAACCGTGATGATGAGAACGGCATGCAGAGACAGCCCGAGAAACGACGATGTTATGACACCGCTACATTTAAATGCCCCCATAGTTTCTCAAAATGGCGATGAGACTTGGAATTCAGCGAAACAGGCACCTCCTACAATCCGCCCCAAGAAACGAAAGTGGGGGGATGCGGGTAAAAACACTGCAAAGAGCAAGGGCCAACGTGTAGTCTCTACAACCCGCGACTATATGTTGAACAATAGGATGGACCGTTCCGGTGAAGCTTCCCAGCACTTGAGAGCACCCCATACATTCCAAAATGGCGACGGATCATGGATTTTAATTGAACAGGCTCGTCCTGTAAGTGGCCCAGATAAACGAAAGCGGAAATATAGTGGCGAATCTCAGGTTACTGGTCGTTCGGCAGCCAAGAAGCAACACAAACTACCTGCATCTGGGTATCCAAGCGGCGGAGAGACCGATTTGGATGATCCCGTCGACCCTGAACAGGCCCCCGTTCGTTCTAAACGGTTTCCCAAGGCGCCTCACAAATATGTTCTTTATCATCAATCAGGGCAAGAAAACTTACCCGCCCCTTATGGCCAGCCGCCCGTGTGGGCATCAAAGCGACAGCAACTCTGCGAAGCTTTGCCATATTACAGAGCATATATGTCCGGAGGATATCTGCATGAGGGTCTAACGCGTGCAGTATTAATTGACAAGGAAATTAGAGGACGCGATATTTTCGGTGAAGAAGTTGTCATAACTCGATGGTAAGTTGGCCATTGCCATTCATATTCGGATGAAGAATCTGATTCAAATAGTGGTGGGGGACGTAAGATGGATGATGTGACTCGTAAGATGACCCAAACTACACACCAAGAAACAAGTGCATTTGGTCTCGGACTCGAACGGGCTAGGGATATGCGTAGTCCTATCGCCATCATTGCTGGCAAGTCCTACCCTAGTATAAGTACCTGATATGGAGATTTATTAACCATCATTAGGCCAAGGAAATCCCAAAAGTCCTTCAAAGCTTCCACATTACTACAACGTCCTCGACTGGTTCCATGTTACTGACGTCTGGGTCGAGTTGGTAGAGGGGTTCAAGACATGGTGCGTGCGAATGGAGAAAATTCACCTTGGCCAGAAGTCTTGGTGGGCCAAGGTTGGCTCTCCTCTCCCTAATCCTGAGCGCGACCTCAATGCCATCAAAGCAGCATTGAAGAAATGCATCCATTGTACCAACACCAGCAAAGCTATTTTTGAACAGGGATGGACTTGTTTAAAGTCATCTTGTGACAAGTTCTTTGTTTTTGATTCGCTTCTTGACAATCGAGAACTCACCTATTCAGAGGCGTATTTGCAGGAGCGCACAGCCTATTCTGGGCATGAACCAGGACCACTGGCACCCCCTCTCATGACTGAAGCTGATATGATCATTTCTGGGAAGCGTGGGACTGAGGCTGCTTTTAAACAAGGAATTGTATGCCCGCTGTGCAAAGGTTGCAGCCGTCGCACACAATGGTCAAAATGGAGTTGTGAGACGGCGGGCTGTGGCTTTACTCATTCCTTGCCTTTCAGAATTACGAACGTGAAGGACACAATGACAGATATCCCCCGCCATGTAGCTCAACAGAACTACGCGGACGGCTTTGGAATTAAATTTGAGCCAAAAAGAATTGGCGCATATGACGTCTTCGAGTATGGGGTGCCAGGCCCTGATGGGAAAGTCGTGGGCGTTCTGCAGCTCTTTAAGTCAACGGAAACCATCAACCACCAGCATGATGGTCCCAATGATCTCTTCCGGTTAATGCAAGAGAGCGACTTCGACCTCCGGAGGCGGCCTGTTCGCCAACCTAATTCTAGCGGGGAGATTCTCACCAATCACTTTGCAACAAACTGGGGTGCACCATACAAATTCGTCGTCACACAGTCATCCAGAGGGTTTAGTGAAGCCCCAACAGTAATTATCAAGGCTTTAAAGAGGCTGACATGGGCTGGAGAACAGGCTCTTGCAGATATTGTGGAGCCCTTCCACCCGTTCAATGAACTCCTTTCAATTGGGTATTTTGAGGGCTGCAGCATTGGATTCCACGACGACGGCGAGTCAACACTAGGCCCAACGGTTGCCACTCTTTCACTTGGTGCCTCAGCTACCATGGCTCTTCGCCCGAAAGCAAAGGCTGCGATAGGGGCTGCCTCAAGAAATGCTAAGGGAACTAAAAATCCTATTCTTCGCCTAACTCTAGATCACGGTGACATGGTTATAATGCACGGATATGGAGTTCAGAAGTACTATGAGCATGAAGTTGTACCAAGCGGGACTCTGCGGTTTGCATTAACCTGCCGTTATGTCCAACCTGACACACTTGGGAACGATGCCGAGAGAGAAGACGCTAGAATCAAGGGCACGTTACCTGAAGGTCATGAGCAGTATACGTATGATGGAGACGAAAACGCCATATTCACACCAGACGAAATGAAGAAGGCTGAGACGGCCGAGAGACTAAATGCGATGATGCGCACGTTCAACGACGCGGCGGTAATTTTTAAGGCCAGCGCGTCTCAGGGAGATGTCGATGAGCTTTGCCAAATGCGGAACCTTATGAGGGACCAAATGCAGACCTTTATGGGCCAATTTGAAAACGGAGCACTTGCCCCCGACGTGGTTGGGGAGCCAATGTGCACAAAGGATTGCGGGGAGGAGGTCGGCGTTACCATGCCCAGTGCTCCCTAATTTTTTTCCGAGCCGATCTAACAATGGCATTCAGCTTTTGGCATGCCATGATGCAAGTGCGATTTATATCTTCACTATTTTATATCCAAATTGCCTGCCCAAGCTAGCGATATGCTCTTGGCGCATCTTTCGGCTTCATACAGTTTTACAGCAGAGGTTTCTGCGAACTGCCATCTATATTACAGACCCGTTACAACTATTTTTCAGCTTTTGTAGGCTTGCAATGGGGATGGGATTGGACCGACACATACTTATATTTTGAAATTTTGGGAGAAGAAGGGAAGCAATGGCAGGTCGCTTTATTATTCATATTAACAAAAGCTTCTTTATGCTTACGTAGTTGCTCATAATATGCGTATCGAAAACGGGGCAGGGATGAACGGATGGATCTTGGAATGGATGCGTTGCTTCGATGAGTTTTCCGAATGGGAAGTTGAGTTGCTGAATTATTCAGCGAAGAATTTAATCGTGTGGCTTTTAAAGTATCTACTGAATTCACATGATGCGATGACGTGGGCTTTGGTGCCTCCGTTGTGATACGAAGTCCTATTCAATCTCATGCATTCTGGGATTTGCATTCCAAATGACCAATTTGCACTTCTATGCTGAAGGCTGGGTTCTACCCATGCCAGGGAACCGCTGTGGCCGTCTGTAGAACATCAAGAAGTGTGAAACTGAGCCAATTGGAAGTATTATTTTCCTTCTATCTATAAAATAGTTCCCTCTACATCTGCTGATGATACGCATCCCACCCCAACTCCTTCATCTTCACACCCTTAAGGTCGAGATTCTCCTCCTTCGCGGCCTTTGCATATGCCTCCACCTTCGCTTGTACCCCCGCATCAAACGCCCCCAGAATCCTCGCTGCCAACAAAGCCGCATTAATACTATTATTAATCCCCACAGTCGCAACCGGGACGCCTGTTATTCACCGTTAGCAAAACCCTCTATTAATTATCGGATAAAATAGGCACCTCGTGGCATTTGTACAATGCTATACAAACTATCAACTCCATCCAACGCGCTTCCCTTCACAGGCACTCCAATGACCGGCAAAGTCGTGTATGCTGCCGCCATCCCAGGCAAATGTGCTGCACCTCCTGCAGCCGCAATGATAACCTTGATACCCCGTCCCGCGGCTGTCGAGCTGTACGTAGCCATGTACTCCGGCGTCCTGTGAGCGGAGGTAATCTCTACTTCCGGCGCAATGCCGAAGTAGTCGCGCAGTAACCTGAGGCCGGGAATCAGCGTCTTGAGGTCGCTGTCGGAACCCATTATCACGCCCACTGTAGGACGGACATTGAGACGCGGAATGGGCTGCGTGTAGAGGATGTTGGATTCTGGGGCAGTGCCGCCGACGAATTCGAGCAGTGGCGCGATGGTGCGCTCAGCCTCCTCCATAGTGCGGGATGTCACAGTGACGTGACCCATCTTTCGGCCTGGACGCCCCGCGCCTTTACCGTAGAGGTGTACACTCGCGTTCGGGATTGAGAGGGCACGCTCGGCGACTTGGAGATGAGCCTCTGGTGTTGCGCCGCCGAGGATGTTCAGCATAATTGCTGGGTCGCGGATCTCGAGGCTCTGTGCGGGGATGGGGAGATCGAGGATGGCGCGTAGGTGGGCTTCAAACTGGGAGATCGAACAGGCTTCGATGGTGTAGTGGCCTGAGTTGTGGATACGGCACGCTAGCTCGCACAGGAGGAGCGAGTTATCAGGGAGGAGAAACATTTCGACGCCGAAGACGCCGAGACCGTCAAAGGCGGCGACAGTTTTTCTGGCGAGGGCTTGGGCTTGTTCGTTGATTTCGTCGGAGATGTTGCGGGCGGGAGCGTAGACGAGCTTGCAGATGGAGTCTTCTTGGACTGTCTCGACGGTTGGGTATGAGAGAACGCCGTCTTTGGTTTTGACGACGATGACTGCTACCTCCATTGTGAAGTTTGCCCATTTCTCAGCATATAGGGGTCGGTTCTCAAGAGCTTTAAGGGCTGCGGGGATGTCTGCTTTGGTTTTGACAGAGTAGTTTCCTGCAGTAAGATGTCAAGTTAGTCACTGGTGAACATTTATGCGTGAATTCCTTACCTCTGCCGTCGTATGCCTGTGTTTTCGACTTGAGCATCATGGGGAAGCCAAGTTCCTCTCCGATCGCGGCCAGCTCTTCAGCGGTGTTGTTGCTCAGCTCACGGTAGTCGGCCATTGGGATGTCAAATTTCGACAGGTGTTCCTTCTGATTGAACTTATCCTGGATGGTACGGATTGTCTGCCAAGTCGGCTCAACCTTGACCTTCGAGGAGACTTCCTCGAGGGCGAACGTATCGACATGCTCAATCTCTGTCGTCAGGATGTCGCAAGTCTCCGCAAGCTTCCGCATAGATAATCGGTCAGTGAAGGATCCGTTGGCATGGCCATCATGGGCGCTAATCTGTTTTGCCGGGGAATTTGGCGCATCGAGCACGTTGAGTTGGATATTCAACCGGTTCGCAGCTTCCATCATCATCCGTCCCAGCTGCCCCCCACCAAGCACGCCCACCGAAGGAGTTGACAGCATCGTAAAGTCGGAGAAGGGAAAATCTTGGGCTGTAATTAATCGGCGATGTGCCGCAGCGTTCGCAGCCTGTAGAATCGGGAAGCAGTGATACCGTGGGTGAGCAGTAAAGCGGATGAGTCTAACTTCCCTGAGGTTGCGTTAGATATTTTTCTTATCGGCGCATCTCGCGCATTATCGGATGGGGCTAGCCAATATCTAGGGCGGTGTGCCTGCCAATTCCAGGCTAATGCTTTATTTGATTTGGCGCAATGGAGCTATTTGTTGACCCCGCCCCTCCACTCACCAGCAAGATGTTAAAAGTCACGTGCATTACATGAGGCGACCACTTCCAGCTTGTTGGAAGAATACCTGGGCGCTTAACTGGCAGCCTCTTTCGTCGTAGACTTCTAGAGAACTTGTGGCTCTTCGTTATATTTGCATTCAATTTTATTTTCTCTATTTACTTGTTATCGGTATAATACGTTGCTTCTGTCTAAAACTATCACCTGTGCCTCGGCTCTGTCTCATCTGGAATATATACCCAAAATCTGCACATAAGAATCCAACAAGCAATAAGCCTAAGCAACTGAAATAATCATAGGGCCTGAGAAAGAGATGTTGTAACTTGACCACTAATGAATACAGATGAAACCTGAAGTCTGTTCCCGCGCGTTAGCACAGGTGGAGCCTAAATACAACATGATTGCCATGAGGGCCGTAACGGTTGGTGTGGTTTAGCAGTCCAACCAATGTTGGAGAGCCGTCCTGCCAGAGAGCCTTGTGGTTTCAATGCAACACAACCAACACGCTGCCTTGAAACCATAAGGCCCTCTGGCGGTTGGGATCCAGCGGTTGGGGTCTGGCAGTTAGGATCCGGCGGTTAGGATCCAACGGCGCCTCCCTGACACTTGCGACTACATCACTCGGGGAAACACCGGTAGACGAGGGAAACGTCATTTCTGCAAGCCTTCAAAAGACATGTAGGTGATTACAAACAGTCTTGATTACAAACTCTAGCAAACTAATTCGGGTCACTCTTTGCTGAATTTAAAGAGATTAATCGGGGTCGGAAGCGGTTGCGTTCGCGGAAGCGGTTGCGTTCGCGAGAACATCAAAACGCCACCACTCGCTT
>LNAS01000265.1:0-16618 GCA_001630605.1 Pseudogymnoascus pannorum | reverse complement strand
TAGTAGAGTACTCGCATTGACGCGTCAGAGTGTACCATTCGCTTGTCTGTACCATTCGCTATACATGTACGTTAAGTCTAAGGACAAATTAAGTTAATATATGTATTAGTAAGGTAATGCATAGCCATAATTAATACTTCGAATTACCTATTCGTTAGCACAATCGCTCTTGCGTTGTATTCAATATACATACTATATAGCGACCACATTTTACACACAAAAATGAGAGTAAAGCTTCAAGTAATTTCTTGTAAACAACGAACTTGAAATTTCTAATCTATGTACCGCAAACTAACATATGTACCTTCCCATAATCATGTACAGAAATTCCAAACATGAACAAGAGTCTAATAACTCCAACAAACTGACCAAACAAAACAAAACAACCCCAAAAGAGCAAGACAACCCACATCATCAGCCAGCTGACGCCATCTCCCACCCCAGATGCCCCAACTCCCAAAGAAAACAACACTCTCTCCCCGCCCTAACCGCGCCCCTACACCCCCCTCAAAACCTCTCCTAACGCCTCAACAAGTCTCTCCCCACCTCCCAGCCCAAGCACCCCCTCCGGCGCAAAAAGACCAACATCAACCCCCCTCCCTCCATCCACAAGACGAAGTTCAATATCCACCGAAGACTGATAAGACGTTAGCACTCCGCTCGCCAAAGTATATATGTCTGCCATAAAAGGGCTTACCAAATACGCTTCTCCTAAGTCCTGTCTCTCCGCGAAACTAGTGATTAGGGATGGCTTGGGAAGGACGTCAATGATTTCTGCCCTGGGTCGGAGCATGTCCACTTCGCTCAAACTCTCTGCGAAGAGCTCGCTGACTTTCTCGTTCCCGCCCTCATCAGAGGGGGTTTTAAGAACATTAACAAACACACCCACCCTCCTCCCCGTCCACCTCCACACATCCGCCAAACTAACACCCACATTCTCAACCTCGCTCACCGTCAGTAAATCTCTCTGCACCCCGCTGGCAACATTTTCTATCCCCACACTAGAATCTTGGATCCGCAAAGGCACCAAATTCAGCGTCGGCGCCACGAGCTCTGATAAATCAGCTGCAGCAGACCGATTAGCGAGGTAGAGACCAATAACCGTCTCATCACCAACAGTCCCCTTCGTGGACTCATACGCCTTAGAAAATGCAGCCAGAAGCAGCGCATCAACTGTCACTCCTGCTTTCTTCGCAGCAGACGCAACGTCCCCAATTGGAACGCTGGGCTTGAAGATCTCTACTCTACGGCTGAGATCTGGTGTCTCCAAAACGCTTGACGACTCAGTGCGCGGGAGGTAAGATTCCCAGAACGTCTTCTGCTGCTTGCGCGACTCCTCGTCCAGGTCGCGGGCAATGAACTCCTTGAAGCTTAGTGGAGGAGGAAAGGTGGAGTCAGAGTTCGAATACAGCGTCTCGAGATCGCGCATGAGGAGCTGGAGACTTATCCCATCGTACACCGCGTGAATTAGTCGCAGACTAATCGTCTTTTGCCCCTCCGCTTCGTCCACAACGAGGTACGCCGGTTGTAGCAGCGACACTACCGTTTCAGCAGAAGAGTCATATTTGACTGGGTTGCTCTTCTCCTTAACGATGACTTGCACAGCCCTCACCTCCTCGCCATCTACAAACGCAAATACCGTTCGTAGAATCCCATGCCTCTTCGTGAGCGCCTCCCATGCCTTCTCCAACCTCTCCTGATCAACTGCACCAGTGAGCTTATACTGAAAGTTTGCCTCGAACTGCGCGCCTCCAGTCTGCTCCCAGCGGGCAAACAGGTACAGTTGCCCCGCCGAGACCGGCAAGATATCCTCGATATTTTCCTCTTCAACCCCAACATCCCTAGCAAGCGCTGCCTTGTCGATATGCGAGATAGACGCCGCAACAACAGCATCGACATCCCTTATCTGCGATTCTGTCGAAGCCTTGTCGACTCTCTTTTCCAACAGAGCAGACATCTCTCCAATACTGCTATTCTTCATAATCTCCCCAACAGTAAGCCTGACATCCTGCTTCCTCAACAGCGACGACACCTTGATGGCACTGATCGAATCAAGACCAAGATGGAAGATACTCTGCTCCCTCTCAATCTCCCCCTCGGGCGTCTTCGAGACCTGAGACAGCACAGCGCGAATAGCCAACTCCGTCGCACTCCACACCGCATCTTTCCGCTTCGGCATAGTCACCACACCATTAACCTCCCCCTTCTTCGACTCATCCACAAACGCCGGCAGTCCACAAAGTGCCACCCCAGCCTGAGTCGCAACAATCATCTCCCCCCCAACATCCCCCACAATCCGCCCCATCACAGCATCCAAATCCCTCAACAACCCCTCCGTCTCCACCTCCGTCCTCGCGGCATCCCTACACGCAATCCTCCACATCAGTTCCCCACCAACAACCTCCATCTCAACACAAACCTTGAACTCCACCTCCGCGCGACTCTCCACCGCCTCCGCCAGAACCTCGGCACTCTGCTCCGCAGCCTTGCCCTGGTAGATAAACAGCGTATCGAACAGCGCTCCCCCTTGTCGCCCAGCGAGAGCCTGCGCCTTTCGTAGCGGGAAGTGCTGATACGCGCGCATGGCGTTGCTGCTTTCCTGCATATACTGCAGCATCCCCTTGCGATCGCCATGGATGACCGCGCGAACGACGACCGTGTTCATGAGGGGGAACATAAGCTCGCTCGTCTCCTCTGTGTCTCTACACGAAAGGACGACCCCAAATGCGACATCGAGGCGCTTGAGGCAAGTGGCGAGTAGGATGGCCCAAGCTGTCTGCCCCAGGGTCTGGAGGCTAATGTTGCTCTCTCTGCAGAAAGCTTGGAGATCATCTAATGGAATCGAAGATGGGATCTCGAAGCGGTTAACTCCCTCCGAACTCGAGTTCTGGAGCGGGAACTCTGACTTGGGCAGACCACTCAGCGCAGTGCGCCAGTACTTCGTGGCTTCAGATCCATTAGCATTGAGCAGTTGCTCCAGAGGTTGCCGAACACTTGTATTGGCGAGTTCTTGGCCGTTATAAGCTTTCTGCACATTACCATGCAGGGCCTGGAGTGACCATCCGTCGTAAAGTGCGTGCGAGATGGAAAGGAGATAGTACCTCTCCCCACCATGCGTAACATCCACAAGCTGCAGCAAACTCCCCTTCTTCGCCCTCTCAACCGCCTCCTCAATAAGCTGCCTCGTCTCCACTCCCAAATCTGCCTCCTCTATCAACTCAACAGCGCGCCAAATCCCGCCATCAGAAGGAGGATGCACCACCTGCGCAAACCCAACATCAATCTCCACATCCTCCACGCCCACAAACGAAGTCCGCAGGATATCAAACTCCGCCACCACAACCTCCCACGCCCTCTTCAACCCCTCCATATCAACACCCGCTTTAACGCGATAAAGCTCATGGTTGAAGTACTTCCTGTACCCCGACTCCACCATCTCAGCCACCATCCCCTCCTGCAACGGCGTAGCCGGCAGCACAGCCGTCGCACCCCTCACCACCTCCTCGGGCAATGAACTTCTCAGCCGCCGTTCCAGTTCGTCGATGGTAACCCCGACCTTCACCGGCCCCTCCTCAAGCTGAATACTCCCCATCATCTTCGCAACAGTCTGACTCTTCACAATAGCACTGACTGAGATCTTAACCCCAGCCTTCTTGAGTCGTGACGCAAGCTTGATGACATCGATACTATCCAACCCCAGCGAGAAGAGCGTTGTGTCCGCTGCGATGTTCGATTCATCCACCTTACTCAGCTCCGAGATCTGCGTACGAATCGCTATCGCCGTAGGTGTCCACTGAAAGTCCTTAACTGAGGTCCTAGCCGGCTGAGCCTCGCTGTCGTTCTTCGCCGGTTGACACTCCCTCACCGATCCAGACACACCAGGAACCACCCCCTCCGGCTCCCTCAACGCCCCCAACGCCCCCTCAACCGCATCCAACAACCCCCCCGCAACCTCCCCATTAACAAACCTCCCCTGCCCAACAACCACAATCCTCACCTCCCCAGCCCGCAAAAGCGTCCCCTCGAACGCAACCGGATAATCCGCCACCGCCTCCCCCTCCACCTCCCTCCAAAGCCCCTCTTGATTCCCCTCCTCCTCGCGCTGAAACACAAACAAGGAATCAAACAACTCCCTCCCCCCACCCCCACACCACCTCTGCACATCCTTCAGCGCGGAGTGCTGGTACGGCATAACACCAACATTGTACGCATGGCACGCCTTGATGAGTTCCTTCCAGCTCATCCCCTCCTTGACGTCAACATGGAAGACCAGGGTATTAAGAAGCGGCCCAACCACCCCCTCCGCACCGGGAAAGTCGATAGCGCGTCCAGAGACGACATTCCCAAACGTCGGCGACGGAGAAGCAGGGAACTGAGCGCGGAATGCTGAAATCCACGCCGCCTGCAGGATAGCCTGGTACGTAACCCCCAGAGACTGCCTCAGGGCCTCCAAGTGCTCCAGACCCCCCACGAGGCGGGAGGAACTCACGTCGCCCTCCTGAGGATTCTCAAGGACAGGCAATGGGTTGAACTCCGCCGTCTCCAACGCCCCCTTCCAGAACGCTTCTGCGCCTTCCACAGCAGCGAGCGGTCCATGCGGTAAGGAAGACATAAATGAAGGTCCATACTCAACCCCTTCAGACCCCTTATACTCCCCCTCCACCTTCCTAAGGAGAATAGGCAGACTAGCCCCATCATAAAGCCCATGAAAGATCTCAAGGCGCATCACCCTCTTCCCCTCCTCCACACTAACACCAACCCTCCACGGTCTCGCCAGCGCCTCACTCTTCTCCATACCCGCGAACTCCGCATCAATACCCCATGGAACCTGACGCTCTTTCAAAACAACCTGCGCGCATCCATCGGGGGTAAACACGAACCCCATCCTCAACACCTCCAACCCCTTCATAACCCTCCTCCACGCCCCTCTCAACCTCTCCACATCCACATCCTCCGCCAGCTCAAAGCCAAAGCGCATGAAATACAACGGCCCCTCACTGTCAAGGAACCTGTAAATCATCCCCCCCTGCGCCGCCGTACAAGGCGCAAGGTCTTCGACCTCCTCGACATCAACCCCCAACTCCTCGGCAGCACCCAGCAAATTCCTCTGCGCAAACGCCACAANTCACGACCGCCGCTCTCGCGCCCCCAAACCCAGCGCTCTGCAGCCGCTGCGCCAGCCCAATAACGGAGATGGAGTCGAACCCCAGCTCAAAGATGTTAGTCCCGCTCTTCAACTCCCCAACCGGCACCCCCATACACTCCGCCAACACCCCCAAAACCTCCCTCTCCGCACCAGTCCACTGCCTCCCCTCCCCCCCGGCGGCACTAAGATGCTGCAAATCCTCCATGGAGAGATCATCATAGATCTTCGCCAACGCCTTCCCATCCGCCTTATTATTCGCCGACAGCGGCAGCGCCTTCAGCGGCACAAAATGCGTAGGCACCATGTATCCCGGCAGGCGACTCGTACACGCATCGCGCATCTTGGCAATCATAGCCAGGGGCTCCTTAATCTCTGGCGCCGCCATGAAAAACGCAACGAGCTGCTCCTTAAGCTGCGCACTATGCTTAAGCACCATGGTGACCACCTCCCCCACCCCGTCAACCCCGCGCTTAATCACCTCCGTAATCTCAGTCAACTCCAGTCTCTGCCCGCGCAGCTTGACCTGATCGTCCGCGCGCCCGAGGAAGAGGAAACTCCCGTCGTGGCAGATCCGCACCAGGTCGCCAGTGCGATACACCCTCTCCCCCAGCGCCTCGAGATAGGGGAATCGCTCCGCAGTAAGCTCAGCGCGGTTCAGATACCCCTTGCCCACCAACTTGCCACTAACGCACAGCTCCCCCACCGCGCCCCTGAGCACCGGCTCGCTCGTCCCGGGTTTGAGCACAAAGGACCCGACGTTGAGGAACTGCGGTCCTATATTCGCTGGTTTCCCGTTTTGAGGGACGCGTGGGTACATCGTAACTCCGATAGTCGCCTCGGTCGGTCCATAACCGTTGTAAATACACGCCTTCTCCCCCCAGACATCAAGGATATCCTGTCTCAGCTGCTCACCACCCGTGATGAATACCCCCTTACACAAATTCGGGACTTCATCCGGGTGCAGCAATCTCGCTAGACTGGGCGTGAGATCCAAATGCGTGATCCCCAACGCGCGAATCGCACCGGGGATATCTTCAAAGATCAGATCCCGCGGCGCGGAAGCAACACAGATGCCCACGCTCCAGCTCCAGAATTGCTCCAGCACAGAGACGTCAAAGTGGAAACTTGCGAACTGGAGCCACTTCGACTCTGCCGTCCAGTGGCCGCGGAAAAGGTGCTGGAACGCATACATAGCCTGCACGGCATTCTCATGGGTAAGTTCACACCCCTTCGGCGTCCCCGTCGTCCCAGAAGTATAGAGACAATACGAGGTATCCTGGACATCAATCGAACGACCCAGAACCGGAGGCTCGGTACTACATCCCTCCAACAACCCCGCAGCCCCCAAATCAACAACGTGTATCTCGCTCCCCTCAAACACAGCCATCAGATTCTCCGCCGCCTTCCCAGAAGTCAACACCACCGTCGCCCCGGAATCCTGCATAATGAACTTGACGCGATCAGCAGGCGCCCCGGGGTCAAGCGCCACGTACGCGCTCCCCGTCTTCATGATGCCGACGATGGAGAAGGAAGCCTCGGGGCACTTGTCGAAGCAAATAGCGATTAACTGGCCTTGCGCAGCACCGAGGTCCTGCACAAGTCTCGCGATCCGATTCGCCTCCCCGTCGAGCTGTGCGTATGTCCATGCCTTCGCCCCAGCTTCAAGACTCGTCGTGAATTCAAGCGCTACCTTCTCCGGTGTCAGACGAGCCTGCCTCTCCACGAAACCATGGAGTAGCATATCCCCCTCCTCAGAGTCCGAAAGCGTCGGTTTCTCCGGCGGCGTGATAGACAGGATCTCCATATCACCGAGCCCAACGACACTGTCCCCCTCCTCACTCAACATATCAACCAACAGCGCATCAAACTGCCTCAACATAATCTCCGCCTGCTCCGCGGGGACAACAGACTCCTTAACCGTAAGCTGCAACACCATCTCCCCCTCATCAGTAGGCAGCATCTCAATCGAGACAGCGAAATCAGCTTCCGCGTCCTCCTCCACAATCTTCCACACCTCCTCGCTCTCCGCACTTACCTCACTACCGCTGCGACTATCAGAGGAGGACTTCTGATACGCGAAAAGCGTATCGAACAACCCCCCCGTATGCCCAGTCCACCTCTGAATATCCGTCAGAGGCGTGAACTGCCACTCCGCCACCCTCGCGATCCCCTTCATCACTCGCTCCAACAACTCCTTCTTCCCGCCCTTCCCATTCTCCCCGGAAACATCATAACAAACAGGCACCGTAACAATAGTCGGAAACGGCACATCCCCCTCCCCATCCACCTCACCACCACCAACCCCCCTCCCACTAAGCGTAACCCCAAACGCCACCTCCCCCTCCCCCACATACCCCCCCAACAACCTCGCCCAAGCCGCCTGCCCCACAGCCTGCACACTCACACCCTTCTCCCGACACCCCCTCTCGATCTGCGCAAGCGTCAACCTCGACACCGCAGAGCGCGCTATACTCCTCTCGCTCGCAACGCGCAGGGGCGTCAGGTCCGGGAACTTGTGGACAGAAAAGGAATTCTCGTCCGTCCAGAACGCCTTCCTCCTCTCTTCATCGGCTGGGGAATTGGCCGTCAGAATCGCGCCGAGGAGTGGTAGGAAGGATGGGTATGTTGGGGCCGTGCTGTGGAGGTAGGCGGATTGTACGTCTTCGAAGATGCGATGGAGAGACTGAGCGTCGTAGAGCGCGTGGTGCGCTACGAACTTCACACATGTTTTCCCTTCCCTCGTGAGGACCTCCAGCCACCACGGCCTCTTTGCGAGTTCTTGTACTCCCATCTCCCCCTTCTGCCCCGGCGTCTCAACCCACGGCAACTCCACCTTATTAGCTGTATAAACCACAACCGCGAACCCCCTCCCCGTCCCCACGAACCCCGCGCGGAGCATCTCACAACCCTGCACCACAACCATCCAAGCCTCTCTCAACCTCTCCAGCTCCACACCGTCCGAAAGCTGGAGGGTATACGAATTCACATACTCCACCCCACCACTCCTAACCGTCTGCGCCAACATCCCACTCTGCACAGGCGTACACGGGTACACACCCTCCACCTCCCCCTCCCTCAGCCCAAACTCCTCCACAATCTTACGGCGGAACTGGTCATCAAAGCCCTTATAATCGTACCCCTCCCCCAGCCCATCACCCCCCGCCGCCGTCTCCACAACACCGCTCTTACCCCCAATCCACCCCGCCAACTCCCCAACAGAGGGATGCATCAGCACCTCGCTCGCCACAACCTTATACCCCTTCCCCCTGAGCGCCGTAGCCACCTGGACGGCATTTATACTATCAAGCCCCAACCGATAAATGCTTGTCCGCCTCCCAATCTCCGTCTCAGGGACAGTCGTAAACGCCGCTATGACACCCCTAACCACTACCTCCAGATCCGTCCACTCCCTGCTTCCGCCCTCCTCAGCAGAAGAAGCAGCAGCGCCGTCAGCGCGAGCCTTCTCATCCCTCCTCCCCTGCGTCTTCGCAGCCCACTCCCCCTTCACCCCAGAAGGTATGATCTGCTCCCTCGGCTCCGCCAACGCGGTCTTCAAGAAGCGGTCAAAAGCCTCCAAGATGCCCCGCACCTCCTCCTCGCCCAGAGGCAGGGAATGCGTATGCAGCGTGACCTCCAACACCCCCCCGGAAGGGCGCGGTACAATCTCCACGACGACAGGGAAATCCATGCTGCCCCTATCCTCCTCAATCCTCCAAACACCCTCATCCATCTCCCTCTCGGCTGTCTGCACAAGCACAAGCGTATCGAACAGCCCACCCCCCTCCCCACCCACACCAGCCAGCGTCTGCACCCTCCTCAACCCCGTCATCTGCCACTCCAGCACCTCCGCATTCTGGCCCTGCAGCGCGCGAAAAGCCTCGAGGTAGCTCAAACGATGCAAGTTCCGGAGACGGAAGGGAATAGTGTTGAAACACGGCGCGACGAGGCGGTTTAGCCCTTCGACGGGGACGGTGCGC
The DNA here is from genome assembly GCA_001630605.1 of Pseudogymnoascus pannorum. NCBI lineage: Eukaryota > Fungi > Ascomycota > Leotiomycetes > Thelebolales > Thelebolaceae > Pseudogymnoascus > Pseudogymnoascus pannorum. Next base: position 7,495 of record LNAS01000265.1, on the reverse strand, counting down.
CCGCTTACGACGCTGCCGAGACAGATATCTGTGTTCTGCCCGCGGTGGGCCAGGAGGGCTGCCCAGGCGGCTTGGCAGACGGAGAGGAGGGATGCGTCGTGGTGCGCTAGACTGGCTTCGATGTCTTGTAGGCTCATTGAGGAGGCCATTTTGATGACGTGGTTTTGGCGGGGGATGTCTTTCTTGATCGTCACCTCCCCCTTCTCCAACGCCGTCGTAAACCCAACAGGCAGGAAGTTATTCAAAAGCCCCCTCCAATACCCATCCCCCCCCTCCGCCTTCCTCCCCACATACCTCAAAAACGGCGCCCACCCCACCGGCTCCCCCAACCCCTCCTTGCCAGCTACCAGATACGTCTCAATCTCCTCATACAGAACGCCCATCGCGAAGCCATCGTATAGCGCATGGTGCATCGCCAGGACGAGCTTCACCTCCCCTCCGCCGTTGTCGTTGTTGACGCGGATATACGTCAACTCATACGGCGGTCTCACACCCCCCTCGGTGCTATTGTCGTTGTCGACTTCCCAACTAACGCCGCGACGCATAACATCCTCCACCCCCACCGCATCCTTGACGTCGACAATGGAAGATTGGTGCGTGTAACCCCCCAGCACAACCTGCGCAAACGCATACCTCGCGTGTCCGGCGCGCACAAAGCAGGTGCGGAGAATCTCATGTCGTCTCACCATCTCGCGCCAGGCGTCTTCGAGGCGCTCGATGCTGACGTGCAGATTAAGTAGGACGCGGTTCACGTACGCGCCTTCCTCAGTCTTGTCGTTTGTGGGCTCGGAGTCGTTGGTAGGGGACAGCTCACTAGCAGCGAGCATACCCTCCTGTAACGGTGTACAGGGTAACACCTTCTCCACCGTCCATCCCCTCCCCATAACAGCCTCACGTACCTGATCAACCAGTTTCGGTTCAAAAACAATCTCCTCCGGCGTCGGCAGTCCCTCTATCCCCCCATTATTTCCCTCCCCTTCCCCATTCTCCCCTTTCGCACCCTTAACCTTCCCCCTCCCGTCCTCAATAACCCCCGCAAGCCTCCTCACACTCCCAAACCGCAACACAGACGCAATATCCGTCTTCACGCCCGCCTCCTTCAGTTTCCTCACAAGCCCAATCGCGGCAATCGAGTCGATCCCCAGCGCCGCAAAGGGGGTGGTCGGTTTGATGAGTTTTTGCGGGGATTTCGACGCCGCGGATGCTGATACCACTGCCATCACAGCATCGCGAACCACAACCTCCAGCGGCGTCCAGGTATACTCCCCCACCACGGCAGCGGAGGGATTCGCATACTGCGCCAGCTTTGCTGGTTCGAGCTGCGCATACGCACCCCGAAGCATTTCGACATCAACATCTCCCCCCGCCGTAAGAGGGAGGAAAGAGACAGGTATGACAGATGTAGGAACCGCGTAAGTGGGTACAGCAGCATCGAGCGCTGTGTAAATACCCTCCAGCACCTCCCTCTTCACATCCAGGACCTTAAACTCGCCCTCTCCCTCCCCCTTCTCCTGCTCATCCCAACCGTTGACAGAGGGGGCAAAGAAAACAACCACCCTCCCCTCCCCCACACTCACCACCTTACACCCCTCACCCACCGCAGCCTGCTCAAGCACAACACCCTCCACAGCCCCACCATCAACTCTCCTCCCCCTAACCAAGATCTCCTCCCCTATTCTCCCACAATACACCACCTCCCCCCCAGGAAGAAGTCTTACCAAATCGCCCGTCCTCAAGAAATTTCCATGAACAGGGTGTTCGATTAGCTTTCCCCCCTCAATACTCACCTCCTCCCCATCCGGTCCTTCAACACCCATGCCAGGGAAGGAGAAACAAAGTTCCCCCTCCGCACCAAGGGGAAGGACGACCGTTTCCTCAGCCCCAGGCGCGATGACAAGGACTTTAACCCCAGGTCCAACAGGACCAATAAACCCTCTCACCTTCCCGCCAATCGATTGCTGGGTACTCACTATGACGGGGTGGCCGGTTACTAACTTACCAATGCGGTTTGCTCTCCCATTACCCCTTGTGCGCGTCGCTATACTCTCATCTTCACCATTAGCACCACCCCCACCAGCAGGGCAACTCACCTCCCCCTCCCAAACAGCCATAACCCCCTCCCCCATCCCCCCCAACAACCCCCCCACCCCANCCCAGCACCCCCTCAACCTGCCTCAACAACACCCCCACCATCTCCCCCCCGAAAACCTCACTCCGGGAATTAGCATCGAACCTCACCCTCCCCTCCCGTCCAGGACAGGGCGTAACCTCGAGGGTGAGCGCGAACTCGAGGTAATCCCTCGTTTTGACAAGGTGTACCCTCTTCTTACCGTTCGTACCTCCCGCCACGTCGTCGTCATCGGTAGCGAGGCTCTGCTGCCAAATAATCAGCGTATCAAACACCCCACCTTCCCCCACCTCATCGCCCACAACTCCCAAAATCCCACCCAGACCAACCCCCTCAACTTCCATATGTCTCCTCCCTACCCTCGCCACCTCCGCTACTAACCCCTTAACCCCTCCACCACCACGGACATCAATCCTAACAGGCAGAGTCGCGATACATGGCCCGGCAACCTCCTCGATCCCTTCTACGTCAATACCCCTACCTGAGAAGACAGCGCCGAAACATACATCACCCGTCCCTAGGTAGGTGGACAGGATGAGTGCATACGCTGTTTGGACGAGCGCTTGCGGGGATACGCCAGCGGCGGCGGCGGCGGAGTCGAGGGAGGAGGTGAGGATTGAGGTGGTGTGGGTTGTGATTTCGCGTGTGGAGGAGGAGGAGGTGGTTGTGGTGGCAGTGTGGAACGAAGGCAAGAATTTCGGCACGAAATGCGCGAGGTGGTCTTTCCAGTACTGTTTCTGCGTTTCCAGATTGCTGGATGCGAGGCGGAGTGTGTATTCCACGATGTTGCGGAAGGCCGGGCGGGGTGTGATGGCGGCGGTGGTGGTGGTGGTGGTGAGGACGGTATCATCCTTGTTTTCTGAAGGGGACGAAGAGGTTGGGAGGGGAGAAGACAAAATAATCTCCAAATCCCTAACCAACAACTCCAAACTCCACCCATCATAAAGCGCATGATGGATATCCCACTTCACAACCGCATACCTCTCAAACAAGCATACCCTCATCCTAAGGGGTCTCAGCATGTCGAGTCCCCCGTCCACCTTCCCCTCATCATCCCCATCCCCTTCATTACCATCAGAAGAAGGTGACACAACAACCTGCCCCCCCCCAAGCTCCCCCCAAACAGCCTGTGTAAACGCACTAAACCCACTCTCACACCCCACAAACCCCGTCCTAAGCAACGGATTATGCCTCGCCAGCTCCCTCAGCGCCTGTGTGATGCGTTCCTGGCGGTTCTTCGCATCAACCCGCCCGCCGTCGCCGCCGGACTCGGAGTCGTCAATCCGCAGCTCAACAAAATTACAATACGCCCCCCCCTCCACCCCCGTCTCAAGCAACATCGCATCCTGCAGCGGCGTGCAGGGCATCACCTCCACCACCCCCTCACTAGACACCCCCATCTCCCTCAACACCTCCCTCACCGGGCCCTCAAGCACCGAAAAATCAAACACCTCAGGGGCCTTCATATCCCCCTCACCTTGTTGCTGGGCTAAACGCTCCTCGCACACCCTCGCAACCTCCCTCGCCGTCTCCGCCTCCAGAATCTCCCCAGCCGAGATCCTCAACCTCGCGCTCCGGAGATGGGATGCTAGTCGGATGGCGGTGAGGGAATCGAGGCCATAAGTCTGGAGTCTCTTAAGCGGGGCGACGCGAACCTTCAATAGCGCGTGTAGCGCCCTGATGACGACTTTCTCCGTCTCGCCCCCTTCAGTGCTGGCATCACCCTCCTCAGCCGCGGCGCGGGACTCCAGGTACCCCCTCTCGAGCACCTTCTTGTCGATCTTCCCCGACGGTAGGTAGGGGAACTCGGTCATGACGACTACCTCACTGGGGACCATGTAGCGCGGTAACCACTGCTCGCACGTCGCCATCAGCTCGGCCACCACGACGTTCTCCCCCTTCCCCGCGCGGGCGAACACAATCAGCATCCCCTCCAGCACGCTGGCAAAGGCAAGTTCGATGCCAGGGTGTTTATACACCGCCTCCTCAATCTCGCCCAGCTCCACGCGCTGCCCGCGCAACTTGACCTGGCCCGCGGAAATGCGGCCCATAACCTCTATCGTGCCATCTGGCAGAATCCGCCCCTTGTCCCCCGTGCGGTAGGCGGGGGCGCCGTCGTAGGTGACGAAGGCGGCTTTGTTCTCCTTCTCGCGGTTCAGGTAGCCGTCTGCTAGCTGCGTGCCGCCGAGGACGAGCTCGCCTACTTCGCCGATGGGGAGGATGTCGAGGGTTGCGCTTGTGGAGGGGTCGGTGGGGGAGGGGATGGCGGCGATGAAGCAGGATACGGTGGAGAAGGGACGGCCGATGTTGCCTACTTTTGAGCCGGCGGCCATGTTGGTGTAGGCTGTGCAGTGGATGGCTGCTTCCGTCGGGCCGTACATGCCGTATAGCATGCCCACCTTATCGTCTGAGTATCCAAACTCGTCGACGACGGGGCGGGTGAGCATTTCCCCTATAGTGAGGAGGAGTTTCAGCCCCGGGACGTTAGCGCGGCGTAATAAGAGGGATCCAACGACTGTGGGCGTCAACTCGCAGCCGTCGACGTCCATGGCGTTTATAGTTCCAGAGAGGTCATTGAGGAGACGCTCGCGGTGGCAGGCGATGAGGGTGCAGCCCCTGAAGAGGGGGAAGAAGATCTCGAAGACGGAGACGTCGAAGGAGGGCGCGGCGAACTGGAGGAAGCGGGTGAATTTTGGTATTAGGGCCTCGTGAGCGAGGAGGGATTGCGTGGCGGCGCGGTGGCTCACACCGACTCCCTTTGGGAGACCGGTGGAGCCGGATGTGTACATCACATATGCGAGGGAGGACGTGGTCGTCGCATCTGGAAAGGGGGGGAGGTCCACGAGGGAGGGCGGGATGGGGAAATGGGCGTCGATTAAGATGGGAGTTGGACCGCCCTCCCACGTGACGGAATCTTCATTATCGCGCGTAGAAATGATAAGTTCTGCCTTTACGTCGCCAGCGATGAACTTGATACGCTCCTTAGGCGCGTCGAGATTGATCGGGCAGAAGGCGGCGCCGACCTGCAGCGCGGCTAGCTGCGCGATGTAGAGTGCTGGGGACTGCGGGACCAGCAGGGGGATGATAAGCTGGGGGCCGGGGCCGCAGCCGTCGTCAGGGTTCCGTTGTCGTCCGGAGGATTTAAGAGTGTCGTGTAGGGCTGCAGCCAGGGTGGCTACGCAGCGACGCAGCTCGCCATACGTGTAGGTGTGACGCGCGTCGGAGCCATCGGGGCCAAGGAAATCGAGGGCTGGAGCGTCGATGTCGTCCCAGCGCACGAGGTCGTGCAGCAGGGCCGGCCCGGCGAGAGGTGCCGGGTTGGCATTGAGGATGGAGAGTTCGGGCATTATTGGTGGTTGTGTCTCCGTGGGTATCTCAGCGGGCGTAAGGGATGATGGAATGATGAGAGGTCAGAGGAAGAAAGGTGCAACGTGAGACAGAAACATGCATCGATGAGATGGGGTGGTTATGATATGTGATAAATGGATGGATGGGATGGGCGGGATGGGGAAGATGCAATGGGATGAAGTTGGAATTGTTGGGAATGCGGTGGCTGAGTGAGACAAATTCTGTACAGCTCGGGAAGGTCGTGTGGAAGACAATGTTGCCGTAGAATGAGAGTGGATGGATGGGGATATGGTTGTTTGGATGAGAATTTGAGGTTGTCCAGGATGAGTAATGCAACGAAGATCACTGGTCGGCCGACGGGTCACCTTGAGAACTCCATTAGGGTTTTTGCCAGGGGAGTAAAGGATTGGTGGATGAGTGGAAGGGTAGTATGGGGGGTTCATGCACGATGGGAATTGTGATGTGATGTGATGGAGGGTTATGGAGTGTAATGGGGTGCAATAGGGTGGGGTGAGGCGTGAGGCGTGAGGTGTGAGAAGGCTCGGTGAGGAACCGAGGGGGGAGCAAGAAAAAGAAAAAGGAAGATGAGCGGCTAGCGATGTGATGGGAGCTGAAGGGGGAAGGAGGAGGGAAGTTGAATGAATGGGGGTCTATAATTTGGGTGGGAATGGAAGGATAGAAAGGGAAAAGATGTGAGAGAGTGGAGTAGGTATGTATGTGTGGAAATGGAGATGAAGATGGGATAAAGCTGAAGCAGAGACATGCCACTAAGGGTAGGGTAGTAGGGAGCACTAGCTATACTAGTGAGGAGGAGCAGTAGTGTAGCAGTAGTGGGAGGGCAAGGCAGGGCAAGGCTTACTGGGAGTGAGTGACAGACAGTGAGAGGGATCAGAGGGATCAGTAGAGTAAGTAAGTAGGTGTAGCACTAGTGGTAGTGTTGGTGCTAAGTGGGAGTGGGAGTGGGAGTGGGAGTAGTAATAGTGATGGAGATGATGGGAAATGATTGACGGGTATGTTGATGAAGAGCGGGTGGTGTAGTGGGCGGCAGAGTAGAGTAGAGTAGAGTAGAGTAAGTGGCCGGAAATGAACTGTATCGTATGACGATGATGGTAGCTATTTTGGTGAGCGACTGCAGACGGCAATGATGGCAAATGATGCATGCAGCAGTGTTCTCTGCACTCTGCAACAAAAACGTGGGATGTGAGNTGTGCGGCGAGTAAAAGGAGGGGTGTGGTTGGGTGCAGTTTGTATGCATTTGTTGGTGGATGTGTGTGTAGGTGGGGTGTTGAAGAGGAAGGTGTGAATGTAGTTGGTTGCCTGGATGTGCAGGTGTGGAGGGGTAGCTAGCTACACAGGCTGGCGGGGTGTGGGTGACGGATAGGCGAGGGTAGCTGAGGATAATAGAGGGGTAGGTACCAGGTAGGCACCACTCCGTAGAGTAAGAGGTAAGAAGAATAAGAGTAAGAGTGAGAGGTAACAAGTATACGTAGTACCAGCCGGTATACCGCTCTTGGCAACGCCCGCCCTGTTTCCCGTGTCTGGTAGAAATGGCGTATTGGGGCGTTTTGGAAGTGCGTGAGTGCCATGAGGCCAGAAAAAAAAAGTGTCCGAAAGAAAGGCTAGAGCACAATACAATGCGGTACATACAAACAAATAACCACCGACGCGAGAAAGACACGGAAGGGAGTGGGGGTATCATAACGTCACTTTTTTTGCCCACTTTCCCACCTTCCACCTTCTTTCTTACCTTACTCTACTCTACTCCTCACATTACTACATGCTCACTCACAGTACAGTAGTACATCCGCCAAGTACCCTCCTCCATACGGGAATAATTAAGCGAAAAACAGAGCAGGACTGGGTGGTGTGGAGCTCACGGTGGTGGGTGGAGCAAAGGCCGAAAAGTCCCCACTTTAGGTTCTGTGCCAAGGCTAAAGGGGGAGATGAAAATCTTATCAGATCATCAGATTAGTGCAGGAACGGAGAGGGGGGAGAGGGGGAGAGGGGGGAGGATGTGGG